>MNCI01005202.1:28120-44739 GCA_015680685.1 Gnetum montanum | reverse complement strand
TTTACTTTGCAAAATATGCCCTTCATTGATGAATTTTTTGAATTTGAACTAGGTGATGTTGATGCAATTTTAGGAACATCTTTCCTACAAAAATTTGATGTTACTGCCCACTTTGAAAATCATATTTTAAAAGTCCCAACCAATGATGAAGTTAGGGTTCTAAGGGGGGTAGGAACAACAAAGAAAATTCATATGATAACTATTAAGCAAGCTAAACAATTGGTCAAAAAAGATGCTACAATGTTGGTTGTTAAAGTTGTCCAACATCAGAAATTTTTAAGTGTTGAGATCCTGAATGAACTTAAGGAATAAAAAGATTCAATATTTGGTGAAACTAGAGAATTACCTCCAAAAAGAACTATTGAACATGTCATTGATATTTTTCTTAGTACACAACCTATCTTAAAAGCTCCTTATAGATTTTCTACTTCAGAATTAAGAGAATTAAAAGTATAATTAGACCAATTATTGGAAGAAGGGAAAATTAGACCTAACATATCACCTTGGGGTACACTAGTTCTATTTGTCAAAAAGAAAGATGGTACTCTAAGATTATGCATTGATTACAGAGCATTGAATAAAGTGACAATTAAACATACTTATCTTTTACCTAGAATTAATGATTTATTTGATCAATTTATGTGATTTAAAATCAAGATATCACCAAATAAGGATTAAGAAGAAAGATATTGAGAAAACTGCTTTTACAATCAGATATGGATTATACAAATTTGTTGTGATGCTATTTGGATTAACTAATGCACCTACAACATTTATGGCATTAATGAATAATATTTTTCATGAATATCTTGATCAATTTATTATAGTTTTTATGGATGATATACTTGTTTATTCTAAATCAAGAGAAGTGCATATCGAACATTTGAAAACTACAATGGAAATTCTTAAAGAACATTAATTAAAAGCTAAATTGAGTAAATGTGAACTCTTTAAGGAAGAAGTCTCATACTTAGGACATATAGATTTTAAGAAAGAATTGTAAGTAGATCCAACAGAAATTAGTGTGATCCGAGATTAGCCTAAATTAAAAAATGTTACAGCAGTATGAAGTTTCTTAGGGTTAGTTAGTTTTTATTGACATTTCATTAAAGATTATTCTACCTTAGTAGCCCCATGAACTGACCTTTTGTAGGAGAAATGTGAGTTCAAATTTGATGAAAAATGCAGGGAATCTTTTCTTAGATTAAACATGCTACTTACAATAGCACCTATTTTGAGAATTCCAAATAAAGATCTACCATTTGAAGTATCTATGGATGCCTATGGAATAGGAATTAGTGAAATTCTTTCATAGGAAATAAAGTGATATGTTATGAATCTCGTAAATTACAAGAAGCCGAGGTAAATTACTCAAACCCATGATTTAGAATTACTACAATTATTCATGCTTTGAAAGTTTGGAGACATTATCTTTGCTAAAAGAAGTTTGTACTAAAAATGGATCATAAAAGTTTAGAATATTTGCAAAGATAACCTATTTTGAATACTCATCAAAGTTGTTGGAATTATTAGCAGAATATGATTTTGAAGTCAAATATCTTCCTGGTAAGAAAAATGTGGTAGTTGATGCCCTTAGTCGAATGTGGAAATTAATTATAGGTGTACTAACGACCCCTATGGAAGAGGAAATTAAGAAACAAATAAAAGAAGACCCTTACTTTAAAAATATTTTAACCAATATTTCCGATGAGCCTCAATACCAACACACTTCTAATAGTTTATTGATGAGAGTAAGAGTATGCATACCAGAAGGAAATTGGAGACTAAAATTGTTGTGTGAAGCACATGAAGTACCATATGCAAGAAACCTAGGTTATATTAAGACCTATATGATAATTTGCAAATCTTATTTTTGGCCTAGAATGAAGAATGATGTGTTGGCATACATTAAAAATTTCCCAACATGTTAAAGAATAAAAGTTGAACATAGGAAACCCATTAGTTTATTATAACCCTTGGAAGTTCCAACCTAGAAATGGAAAGATATCACTATGGATTTCATTGTGTGATTGCCAGTAACCAAATAAGGAAATGACTTGATTTTCATAATAATTGACGTCTATCAAAGATGGCACATATTATAGCTTTGAAATCTACAAACACAGTGGAAGAAATAGCCCAAAAATTCATACGAGAAATATTTCAATTACATGGTTGTCCAAAATATATCACTTCAAACACAAATCCCAAATTCATATCTGAATTTTGGAAAAAATTCTTCAAAGAGCTTGGAACTCAATTGAAATTTATCATAGCTTATCACCCTAAAACTGATGGAGAAACTAAATGAGTGAATAGAATATTAGAAAATATCCTATGAAGTTACATTGGGAGTAGACCAAAAACATGGGAGAATTATTTTCATCTAGAAAAAGTTTCCTACAATAACAATTATCAAGGTTCCATACATCGAACACCATCCAAAGTAGTATATGGACGTAATTGTCGTACACCATTAACTTGGGCAGATCCAACCTTAAGAGCGGAATCAAAGGAAGAAGAAATGACAATAATAAAAAACATTGTCACAAGGGTTAAACAAAATTTGCAAGCTACCCAAGATAAATATAAAGGATATGCAAATCAACATCAACCTAAAAATGAATTCCACGTAGGGGATCAAGTATTATTAAGATTTTGTGGACCTTTTGAAATCTCTAAAAGAATTGGTGAGGTAGCTTATTGATTGAATCTTCCAAAAACCTTAAAAATTCATCTAGTTTTTCATGTGAGCTTGTTAAAGAAATTTCATGGAAATGATGTACCATATGTATTGGATTGGAATACTTTGCCATTATGATCCAATGCCATATTTGAAGTAAAACCCATTGCTATTAAAGACCAATGAACTAAGAAATTATGAAATAAAACTATCAATCAAGTACTTGTTCAATGGTCAAATTATGATCAATAAACTTAGGAAAATAGGAAGTTTATTTTAAATACTTACCCTCAACTTTTTGATCATCCAAATATTCAATGATAGGTTGAATTTATTATGGATGTAATAAATTATGTTTATAAATTTTGATCTTTTATTTGTATAGATGATAATGAGGAAAATAAGGGAATTGAAGCTGAGGAGCATAATGATGAAGTAGCCATTGATCAGCTAGATTTCAAGGAAGCACTCAAGGATGAGCTAGATGCTTAAGGGGGGTAGATTGTAACGTCTCATCCCTTGTTAAGGGTGGAAACAATTGCAAACAATGTAATTAACTTTCTAATGAAGGGGTACCTTGTTATGAGGAGTTATGACTATTTATGTATCCCTTGGGAAAGGGTTTGACCTATGCTATTTAAGGATGGGATTAGAGGTCGTGCTGACATGGAGTTGCAGAGCTTGAAGAGGCAAGTAATAGGAGCTGCGTAAAGTGGGACAAAAAGGGATTGAGCACCCCTTTGGCAGGATAGCCTAACCATGGTGGTAGTGCTGAATTACCTCTAAGGCTTAAGTGGCATAGGAAGATAACCCAAAAGGGCGTTACAATACTCTCTTCCATTAATACAATTTTTTCATTCTTCTTTCCTTGCTTTATTCTTTAGTATCAATTATTTATTTGCTAATTAATTCATTATTTAAGTGTTTATAATCTTTCCAATATGTTATCCATGATGAGTATAATAAATTAGGCATTCGTATTTTTGCGACATCCAGGAATAGGATGTCATAAAATCTGAGTCATATCTTTTAAATTTTCTATGAACAACCTACAAGATTGATCTTGATGTTGAACATTTTCATGAGCCAAAGCCAACTCAAATATATGGATATACTCTCCAGCGATGTAAGCTTTTTTAGGAATAAAAGGCTTAGCAAAATATTTGTAAACTACCTTAGGAATATCGTTGTAGTTTTGAAGTCCTAATGATGTAGCTATTTTCCAAGGATTTACCATCCTATTAGAATTCCTTTTGATTATTGAACTCTTAAACTTCTTTGACCTTATTTTATAAACTAATAAACTAGGCATAAGGGTTGATCTTCTTATCCTTCTAATCTTTAAACCACTACTTGTTCCAAACTCAAGAAACTTCTATTCTTCTTCTAATTAATAATTAGTCTTATAATCAAGAATTTCTTTAGAATCTTTGAAATCTTCTAGACTATCAATCTGTTTGGTCATGAATTGAAAATAGTACCTAATTTCTTAAAACTTTCTAATAACAAAGAACTATTGGTGTACAAGGTCTATTAGGCTTATTAACTTAGAGGACAAATTTTCAGCCCTCCTTCTAATGCCAAAAAGAACTATTGGTTACCGTTTAAGACTAGACTACCAACATTATCACCTCTGGGCCTCATGACTTTGGGAGGCACGAGATAGAATGTTCTTCAAACAAGGTTTAGATGCTTGCTGGTCTCTAGAAACACCAAGGTCCAGATGCTTCCAAATAAACTTGGTGGTTATGTAATGAACTAAATGTGAGTATGTGTTTATTGTTGTGAATGTTGAAATGGTTGGGTTGTGTGTGAAACTGTAATTAGCTATCATAAAAGAAATTCAACTATCTTTGTCAAATACTGTGAGTTGTTGGAAATTCCTATTTTATCTAGTCACTTAGTTTATATAGTCCCTATATTATGTTACTTGTAACAAATAAAATTTTTGCAAAAACATTTGAGCATAATTTTACCAATCTACTCCCAATTTCCCCCAAAGAGAAAGTTTCACAAGAAAACTAGAAATACAGTGAGATTCAATGGACTTAGAAAGTGAAAGAAAAGAAAGTAGATTTATGTGAAATCTCAAATATTTAAGCAAGATAAATTGACATGAGAAAACACTTCATAATAAAGCTATTCCAATTCAATCTAACTACAAATTACCCAAACCATTTGAGCTCAACAAGCAATTTCATGAAATATAATCTTATTACACTACTAAAAATTGTTGTGTAAATGACAAAGTACGAGTCACTATTTGTCTAGTTAATATTTATCAAGAATTTCATTCAATAGTGTGGTTAAAAAATTTTACAATTTCAAGATTGAAATACCAATGCAATACACTTTAAAATAATGAAGCTATTATAGTCATCTCAAAATACCAAAGATTTTTCTAGATCCTTTATGCTCAAAATAGGCAATTTCATTAAGACATTACTATTAAATTTCCCTTGAGGATTTTCAACAACATAACCTCTTCTATGACAAATCTTAATAGGAGTCTAATATTGCACGAAAACATAGCTATAAAATCAACCTAAAAAACTTCCAAAATTAAATACCAAGCATGATACTATCTAAACTATTAACTAAGAAACTAAAATAAAATGGGAAGACATGAACTCATAGGATTAAAACAAAGTAGTTGAATTCATGTCTTTAGCATGCCATCTTACAATCTCTAATTTTCTTCAAAGTTGCTCCACCCTATCTCTCCCTTTATAGTCTACCTTTGAAGTCTTTTTATAGTGGCTTTAGCTAGTCACAATAATCATGAAAAGTTAAGGGTATTACAAATGTCTAGAGGATTAATTTATAACCACCCTAGAATTTATACCTTTCATAGGAAGTTATTAGAAATTTGAGCAATTTTTGTCAAGTGTTTTCTTGGTAACAAATATCATAGGAAGTTATAGACATTAGACAAAAACATGCCATAGCTAGCAAGTATCTCATCACAAATATCAAGGAGAGATAGTTATCTATGGAAATTTTCATTTTCCAAAAAATCAAATTTACTAGATATTTATAAATCCTTTCTTTCTCAAACCTTAAACCCTACTCTCCTTTTTATATTTAAAAGTTTGATAAATGTAATTTAATTTTCAAAAATATTCATTATGAAGGTTGTGTATCTTTGATGCCATATGTTGTTATACATCATGTTTGATGTATCATCATTTTGTAAGGTTCATATGTCCCATGTCCATTGTATCATGGACCACATTGCCTTCATTCCACATCAAAAGGTGGTTTTGCCATTTTCCTTCATTCTATCACTGTCTCTACCCTTCAACCATAGATGCCATGGAACCCTTTACTGGTGGAGTCTTAGAACTACACCTCCATCATCAATGGTAGATTTCATGGCTAAGTTCTCATCCACAATGGTAGAGGAATAGATGCATAATTACTATCCACCCTTGCCATCAATGAATATGCTACTCCTACAATGATGTCATCTATACATCTTCACCACCTTGATTGTCATCTTCCCACTATGCCTTGTGGCTTGTTTTCATTTCCACAACAAGTCCTATATTCTACATTTGTCTCTAGGTCATCATAAAGCATTTTCATGCTATTGTTTGAGATGCAAGTTTTCAAAGGGTTTCTTGTCTATGCCACCGTTAACATTATCATGGCAACAATAGCCTTCCAAAACCTTGCTGCAATTTGATTTTCATTAAGGATAACATGTTCCACATAAATCTATAGTAATTGAAATAGGAATTTATTTTTGTTTGATGCCCTAAGGCAATGTTTCTCTTGGACATTATTTCTTTCCAATTTCTCTGTGATTTCTTGTTGATGCAATTTCATCCATTTTTTATTCATGAATTGACTATTAATACATAACCTTAAATTCTTAAAGATTTTTCTTTTGAGTTGCAAGGTTTGTGCATAGGTTTAGCTAAATACTAGGTTTTTGAATATTTTATTGTTATTTGTTTTATTTTCTTATGGTTGTATTGGATTGATTTTTTTTTCTCAAAACTATTATTATCATTTCAGCAATCTTGCTAACTGCAGCAGTAATCCATCATTTATAAGCTACTTTGAATGGAAGGATTTTCAACCTTATCTCTTTTGCTTAAAGTTAGGAACATTCTTGAAATGTTAAAATATCAAACACTTAATAGGCTTGTGCAAAGCCATCTTGTACAAGGAATAAAATACCTTGTACATTCTAGTTACAGACATGAATTCTAGTATGAAATCTCATAACATTTTCATAGGAAAAATACCAATTTTGCAACCTTTGGCTTGATACTAAACTTTCATAAATTTCATAATCTAAACTTTTGCTTTTTTTTTGCCTTGGCATTATAGATACTTAATCCTGATGTGTAACCTTGAGGATACTCCCCATTCATTTCTTTCCTCAACATTGTTCATGATTTAATCATGCCTCATATTATTTTCCTCAAGTAAATAATCTAACTCTCTATGTAAATAATCAAAACATAGTAAAAATTACATTGGGCGATTTAGTCTTCTTCATGATCTTTTAAATAAAACATTTCTTTATTAAATGGTGTAAATGTGATAATAGTAATGCCTCCAATGCTTGATTTCTTGAAGAATAGTGTACAACTCCTTGTCATATATGCTAAATTTTTTCCTTGACTCATTTAACTTTTTAGAAAAGAAAGCAACAGGTCTATCTTCTTGTGAAAGTACCCCACCAATGTCAAGTCCATTTACATCTACCTCCATCTAGAAAAGCTTCTAAAAATCTATAATTGAAAGTAGTACTTCACTGGTAATCTTTGATTTCAACAAGTCAAAGCTTCCTTAGGCTTCATTATCCTACCTAAATTCTTTATTTTTGTTCAATAAAGGAAACAAAGGCCATGAAATATTACTAAAATTTTTTATGAACTATCTCTAAAAACCTGATAAACCAACAAATGATATTACCTCTCCACCATTCTTAGGAGTTGGCCAATTCCTTATAGCCTTCACCTTGGTAGCTTTTATCCAAATTTAAGTCTTAGAAACCACATGATCCAAATATATAATTGTCCTCTTGAAGAAATAACTTTTCTTCATGTCTATCACCAATTGTGCCTCCTCTAACTTAAGGCATACCATCCTCAAGTAATCCAAGTGCTCTTCCTCATTAGAGCTATATACCAAAATATCATCAAAAAAGACAATACAACACTCACCAATCAAGTCCTTCAATACATCATGCATCAACTTCATGAATGTAACAAGTGGATTCATGAGCCCAAATGACATCACAAACCACCTAAACAATCCATCCTATGTTTTGAAAGTTTTCTTTCACTCATTACTAGGCTTGATTCTATTTTGATGGTAACCACTCTTCAAATTAATTTTGCTAAAAATCTCCACATTTGTAAGGACATCAAGGATATTATCCACCATTGGAATAGAAAACCTGTACATATCTGTTATCCTATTCACTACCCTAGAAGAAATGCATATCCTTCATTCATCACTATCCTTCTTTGACACTAGCATCATTAGAACTACACAAGGTGAAATGGATTTTCTCATGAAGCCATTTGCAAGTAACCCATGTACTTGCCTTTGCAATTCAATCCTTTGATTTGGTATCATTTTGTAAGCTCTCTTATTTGGAATGGTAGCACCAAGAATGAATTCAATATGATGCTGTACATTTCTCATCAATGGTAGTCCATCTAATTCCCACTTAAACACCTTCAAAAATTTCTCCTTTAAGCCTAGAAAATCTATAGGAAGTTCAACCTACAGAACATCATGGTTAGTAACAATTTTTTTCATAACAACAAAACCAAAAATAGTTTCATCACATTCCTTAATATGTTCCCTCTTTCCTAGAAGGATTAAGAAAGCATTTAGTAAACTTTGCTGCCTCACTTGTTTGGCCATCATAGGAATCAAATCATGGATTCCACTAGGTCTAACTACACTCCATAAATTTCTTGCTCCATCAAACTAAGCACCATTGTCAAAATTCCAAGGTCCACCAAGAATTACATCAACACAATCTATTGGAAGCACATCATACTTCACATCATGAAAACTTCCAATTTTAAAGTTCAAAGTATATTATTCCCTTGCCTCTTGGGAAAAATATTTAGACAACCAATGCATCTTATAGGATCTTAGATGATGATTGGTTANAAAACATCAATCCATTCACCACTAAGCAAATAGCTAGCCCCAATTCGAAACAAAAATTTCCAATTAGAATGATCTCCTCTATTTGCATTCCCCATGAATGCATAAGAATTTAACTCAGAAATATCCTCAATTTTTGAAGCATTAGGATTACTGCTCTAAAGAGCTTAGCTTCATGTCTCCTTCACCTCCATGGTTTGCACATATTTTCCCTTAGCTACCTTGTCAAGTAGACATTCCTATTACTTGTGTTCCCATTCTTCACATTTGAAGCACTATAGTTTTGATGAGATTATCTTCAAATTTACACTTGGATCCCTTCTTCTTCCCCCTAGAGGTTTGTTGCTCCTATTTCCAAATCCACCTAATTTATTTTTAGCT
Source organism: Gnetum montanum (assembly GCA_015680685.1). Classification (NCBI taxonomy): domain Eukaryota; kingdom Viridiplantae; phylum Streptophyta; class Gnetopsida; order Gnetales; family Gnetaceae; genus Gnetum; species Gnetum montanum. The sequence continues at coordinate 35,528 of MNCI01005202.1, read as the reverse complement.
TTGAGTGCCAAATCATAAGCCTCATCAAAGAGTTTGTTGCTCATAAAAGGACAACCCTTGTTGGCATGCCATTTTGAGACCTCATAAAAAGATTGAAGCTTCCTCATACTCCTCTCAATTTACCTTACCTTGATGGAATAGATCACAAAATTTAATATAGAGTTCTTTGACATCCTTATCATCTTGCCTTAGAAATTTCAACTTCATAATGGTTTTTTGTCTTTGAAAATATTTCTCAAATTTTCTCTTCAACCTATATTTCATTAGATCCCAATCTTTGATGGGTTGATCATTTCATCTTTCATAATACTAGGATTCCTTTTCTAACCAAGTAGAAGCTACACCTTCTAATCTAGTTTTAGCAATAAGTACCCTCAAGCTATTTAGTACCTCTTCCAACTAAAAATTCTTCTCAAATGTCTTTAGTCAACTTAAAAAAACAATGGTACCATCTACACTATTAAAAATCTTCAACTCTACATATGGGAGCCTTAAAGCATTTCTGAATGCTCTCGCAAGCCTTACCTCATCTTCATCATCAAGCTTGCTTGAAGAAGTATTGAATGCCTCTAGAGCCCTTTGAGTTCTTATTTGAGAAATAGATTTTCCTTCCATTGTAATCCTTGGTTGATGATTTTCTACACTTCCATAGTTGAATTAATGTTCCTCTTCATCTACTCCATTTCAACCTAACTGTGAAACTTCTTCATCTAAACATACATGCTCTTTACATTCATGGGTCTTTATATAGCTAAGACGAGCTTGTCTATCCACCTTCACATTGATTTCATCTAATCAAGCACCATCATCTGGAAGGTAGACTTCATATTATCCATGTCTTGATTCAAAGCTTACACCTATTTCTTCTTGGGTGTCATTTGAAATTGACAAAATCCTTAAACAAAATCCAAGTAATAAGAAAACTAGGCTTAATAACATTGGAGAAGGTTCACTCCACAAATAAATCAACTTCAAATACTAAATCCATATATTATGCAAAGACAAAAATTATTTACTAGAAATAAGAAAACTAACTATTTTTAAGTAGTTTATTAGAAAATTACAATAGGATTCACAAAACCAACAACATCCAAAACCTATCACACTCAAATGATATTGCAAAGCATGAGGCTTTACAATCACACAATGATTTTTCTTAATGAAAAACACAACCAATAGAAATATCTTCCATAACCTCAAACTAACCTCTCAATACAAGAGAAAAAAACACATAGACTAAGGCACCATAAGCTAATCTTGGAGTTGCAATCACCAATTGCTCTCACCCAATGTGCTCACGTACTCTCTCTTATTTAACTTTCCACTCTTAAGATTGTTTTCTCTCCTTTATCATCATCAACATGATCAATACATCAATATTTATGTCAAAATTGAAAGATAAGAACCCTAGAAACTTTTCCTCAATTCACCTTGATGTTTTTCTAAATGTTTTTCAAGTCTTCTCATCTTCTTCTTGGCTATGTCCATCTTTTTCCATTAAGTTCCAATTTTTTTCTTAATTAGGATGGGCATTTTTGGAAGTTTTTCCATTCATCTAGGTCATCTCTGGCTTTGTTGTGATGTCTCCTGCAAAAACCCAGCTCTTGGCTAAAACAATGCTATTTTTTCTAGGATGTCCCATGTATTCCTAGGACATCCCAAATGTTGGTGGGATGTCCCACCTAAGATGTCACCTATGTAGTTGGAACATCTCAATTGGGATGTCCTTGGTGGGATGTTCCACCTACAAGGGCCAAATAAAAAATGCTTATTTTGATGTCTGGAACCTCCAAATGCCTCCAAACAAGTTCCCATAAATCCTAGAATCTCCTAGACTTATCAAAATGAGTCCAAAACACCCCAAAACATGGCAAAACATCTAGAAATCATCATCAACACAAGAATACACACATTAACAAAACACACTTGTCCACATCTTCTTCAAGCTTGACACGTACAAAAACAACTTGTAGGACAAAGCATAAGGGAATCGAGAGAGGTGTTCCTATACCAAGGATGAATCATAAACTAACTACACCTTATCATGTATAAAAAAATGGTCAAGAAGAAGTGACTAACTAGGAAATCATAAGAATATTAACTAGAATAGTTAGTCATTATAGGAAGGATTGGAGCACTAAGCTCAATGATGCTCTATGGGCATATAGATTGACTTGGAAACTTCCTATAGGGTAATCCCCATATGAGTTAGTTTACAATAAACTACCTACATTACCGATTTAAGAGGAACTCAATACCCTTTTCACTATCATCACACTTAACCTTGATTTAAGATTAGCTCAAAGAGAATGCTTAATGAATCTGAACCTCTTCAATAAAAATATATTAGTAGCTCAAATGAGTAATGAAAGTTACAAAAAAGTACTTCAAATATAGGCATGATGCCAAAAAAAGATAAGTGTCAATTAAGTTGGGTGATAAAACTCCTCTAGTATAATCCCAATCATGTTCCACGAAAGGCTAAGTTTCAAACCTTATGAAAGGGATCCTACATTGTCCATGCTACATACTAATCCAATGCCATGCAGATCAAAAACAAATCCTTATTAATATTCAACAAGTGAAACCATACCATGGCTTTCCTTACTCTCTCAAGGACTCTACCCTATTGATGAGACGTGATTCACATGAGCCGCAATATCGTGGCCACCGCGATATCGCATCCCATGTGCTATCACATACGTGATATCACGTCGTCCCCTGCAATGTCCCGTAAGTGATATTGTGGTCCATCGCCAAATCTATAAATAAGAGGTGGCACTCCCCTTATTTCCCATCCTAGGCTAGAAGTAGGGAAACTTTGGTAGATTGATCACTCTAGAGATAGAATATTTTCCATGTGCCCACAGTAGGAGTCCCCAAGTGAACAGATCTTTATTTGAGCAACATTGTACCTGAATGCAAGTTGTGTATGGAAATAAAGATGAGCTTTGTCGATAAACCTTACAGTGCATGGAATAGGATTTATTACTTGTTATTTATTACATGTCATTTCCTACCTATTATTTATTACCCTGCATTAGTGCGGCATGAGTACGACTTGATTACGAGCATTTACGGATGTGTATGGCTAATCCAGGAATCGGTTGCTCATCGTGATTAGATTCTCTCACCCTCAACTCCTAGAATGCGGAATGAGTACGAATTGATTACAAGCATCTAAGGATGTGTATAGCTAGTTAAGGAACAAATGCTCATTACGTTTAGGCTAGTTAAGTGCCTCAGTATGACCACTTCGAGCACGTGCGTTACGTGTGGTGATCCCAATAACGATTAGCGTTTGGTAGCTGCAGTTGCATAGTTCAAGGTGTGTACAGTAAGTGGGAACAGATGTTGACACTAGTTAATTTAGACTTAGTTCATTAGTTAGAGTTAGTTAGTTTCTCAACCCTTCACTCTTTAGCATAGAAGACATAAAACCAAAAAATACTATAAAAATCATATACCTCGGACTTACTTAACCATACACCGTGACAACTATAAGTAATTCTAGGAAGACACCGAATGATTAACCCCAAGTGTTCCATGGGGCATGTAGGCATTTAGTCTACGAAGTTCAACTGGATCGCACGTGCTACGCTCATTTCATATGGTTGAGTGTAGGGGTACCTTTCCACTCATCATTGGCGCTGTTGTTGGGGACTAAGTGTTTGTGCGCTGAATAGAACATAAGGGATATCACTCACATCGTTGGGAGCCTTAATGAACCTTTGGGTTAATCAAAAGAGAAAAATTATATAATGGTGAATTAGCATACTGATAAAAATTTCTTCTTCTCATAAGAGAAACTCACCACCTAAGGACCATACACGAGACAGTCGGCAACATAAAACACATAACCAAAATCAGCCAGTGCCTCAACAATATAAGATGACATATACTCATCCTGATAAGTATATCCCTAACTTTACTTTTATTCTCCATCAATATGAATAGATGAGCTGGAGAGATTTGCAAGGTAACATTATGTTACCTCCAGATCAATTAGTTCCAAACATGCTTTTCCATGCCTTGGCAAAGATAGGCATGACTGAATTATATGCTAAATATGTTGCAGAAAATTTTAACATCAGGGATTATTATCCCACAGATGCCCAACGTATGAGGGACTTAAGGTAGGAGAGTCAACATACACTGCTGAAGGGAAAAGGTCTGCACATCCTTAGCAAAATAGGAGATGAGGAACCCCTTATAACAGGTTCTTTAGCAAAAAAAGTTCCCCCTCCTAATAATGATGAGGAGGTTGGGTATCAGAACCTATGATCAATGATACATAACCATGGTTTTGACACCCGTGAACACCAACTATTCACAGAGGGAACAACCACTCATGCTAAGTACGGGCACTTAGATCGTCACCACGATTGAGGTTGTAGCAGCTGAAGAGAAGACAAGAAACATCATCATGGTGATGGTTCCCCTTCTTCTTCCCCTTCTTCACATCACTCACCCTCTCCTTCCACATCTGGGTGCAGCCATCATGAACACAACGGAGAGGATAAAGGTAAGAAAAATGAAATACCTTGACGGGAGAGTTGAGAGAGAGGATAAGGGCAAGGATGTAGGGAGAGTAGGGAACAATGTAAACATCATAGGCATCATGAAAGAGATGATCATGAAGAACCCCTACTTGCAACCTGAAGTATGCTTGACATAATGGAGGCAGTTAGGATTCCCACAAGGTATTTAAAAGATAGTTAGATTAAACGATTAGACATGAACAATATCCCACGATTTGAAGGGGATACAATGCTGATCTACAAAATCATTTACAGGCATTCCACGATGCCTGTGCCTTGTAGAATATAGAAAATGAGTGGCAAAAACTTAAGTTGTTCCCAAGGACACTCACCAAGGAAGCAGAGAGCTGGTACCAGTCCTTAGAATTGAAAACCATCAAGAGGTAGAGTACGATGCTAGAACTGTTCAACAGAAAGTATCAAACGTACTCCAAAGTGTCCAATTTGCATAAGCAGATCCAAGGCTGGAAGCAAGGTACTTATGAACCCTTGGATGCTACCATGGCCCACTACTACACATTGTTACATCGTTGCCCGGGCCATGGGTACACTCAGCGAGATCAACTTTGCCACATCGTGGATGGGCTAAGGCATAAAACTAGAAGAACCCTTGGAACTTATGCCCAAGGGAGACTCTCACAACTTAGATCCCATGAAGTTGATCATTTTTTGGAACAAGTAGCAAAAGAAGAAGGTGAGCTATGAAAAAGAGAAAGTGCAGAAGAGTACAACCATGATCCCTCTCTTTGAAAAAAGGCAGTAAAGTTTTGCGATGAAGAGGATGAGTCACCAATCGAAGAGTTGGTGAACAGAAAGACCTTGCCGCTTCAAAAGCTCACAATAGAAATAGCGGCTAAGGTAGATGACGTATGAATTCCTTAGACTCTAAAATTGAAACTGTCTTAAAAATTGTAGAAGAGTCTAAGTTAGAACAAAGTAGTGACAAAGGTAAGACAAAGTGGAGAGATTTAGGCCCTGCACATAACAAGGGTAAGGGAAAAATCACTAACTCTGATGTGGTTGTGGATTCGGATTCAGATAATGATAGTGGATGTAAGATCTGCCATTATGACCATCCTAAGGGATGTTGTCCAATTATCTCACATCTACAGGAGTCTGGGATGTATGCGCTTAATCCAAGACTCAACCAACGGCAAACACCCCGAAGGTTATCTTATCCACAAGGTAACCTAAGGCAGTCCCACCAACCACTAATGTATTATCCAAGTGGAACTCCACCACAGTCCATCAGACAGCATCAGCAGTGGCAATACCCACAGTTATGGGGGATTCCATCACCGAAACATCAGTACCCTTACCAGTAGCCTGACCCTTATGGATATTATGAGCAACAGCCGATTTCTCCAAGTGACTCTATGAGTCACACAACCCTCAACCGTTACTACCAAGTTCAGGAGTACTTCAGAAGAACTCCTTATACTCTGGGAGACACTCCATATCCACACCATCCTCCAAATCCATTCACACCTCTTCCACCAGTAGTAGTTCCCATAACACCTCCTACTCCAACAATGTAAGGGGAACTTCCTCCTCAACCACAGCAATGTTATGCTATGAGAACTATAAATATCCAACCTACTACTGGTTCTGACAAATGTAAAAAGAGAAGACCTTTCTTCAGAACCAAAAGCCTAGACAAACTCTTGCAACAACAAGTGGTTGGGCCCATGTACACTCCTCCACCATCTAACACTTCAGAGCACCCTTCAGTCCAATAGATCTTAACACATATAGTTATGTTAACGCATACCGTAATCGACTAGATTAAGGTAGGACACCTTCCCAGGAAACTAACTGACCCTGGGAGTCCCTTAATCTATTTACAGATCGTCGAAAATGAACCACATAGGGCTCTTCTTAACTCAGGTTTTGGAGTCAACTTAATATCATGAGAGATGTATCAAGCCTGGAACCTGCCCCAACTTAAGAAGAGCAACATCCAACTAGAGTTGGTAGACCAGTCCATCACCATTCCCTTGGGATTGGTAGAGGACATCATCACCACTGTGTGTGGTTAGTCTTACCTAGCTAATTTTCTGGTGATTGAAGTGAACAACAATGAAGGGGACTTCCCAATTATAAATGGAAGGGCATGGCTAAGTATAGTAGATGCATGGCTTAGGATCTGCAATCTTTCCTTGGAAATCTCTAAGATAAACATTTGTAAAAAGATCGAGAAGAGGAAAGTTCCATGCATCACATACAGTGATTCATCGGGTGATGACATGGAGGAAATGCCTCCATGTAATAGGTGTGCCCTTGAAACTTTACAACAAAGATGCTTGTATGTAGCAACCACACAACTGATAGTAGACATCCCATGGTTGACAGCTACTCTAAGGAGCAATCAAATATGCATGGAACGAACTAAGGAAACTCACATCCATAACGAAAGCATATATACATTGGAATATCAGCATCGCCAACTTCCACCCCTTAATCTAAGATCATCAATTGGAAAAAGTTGGGCACTTCTTAGAAATTTAAATAGATGCTTATTATTTCAAATCTCTCCCTTACAACTCAGTCATGGGGGACATGGCCAACTATGCTAATTGTATGGGGCCCTTAGTTCTTTTTCAAATTTTTTTTACACATTTTTGTTTTACAACATTTTTTTCTTACACATTTTTGTTTTACAAATTTCTTTAACTTTTCTAGTTTTTGTTTTATAACATTGTTATACTTTTTCCATTTTGTGTGCGTGTGTGTGATCCACCCTATAAGTTTGTCACCCAGTAAGTGTTCGAAATGATGGTGTGAACTGTTTTCATATTGATTGCTAATGTTTGGTTTTTACCTTTAAGTCACAATGTTGATACTAAGGTATGTTTCTTTTGATATGG
>MNCI01005202.1:11030-27962 GCA_015680685.1 Gnetum montanum | reverse complement strand
TTGGGCTACAAGCACTGGTTATGGAACTAAAAATTTTCCCTCTAACTAAGGCCCTTATCACTTCCCATTCTCTCCTTTGTTTCATCAGAATGGTGGTGACTCTTTAGAGATGCATTCTTGTTACTCAAGTGGATGGTTTGGCCGAATGCATTGATGTGAAGTCACTGGATGTGGTTGGTTTGAGGCCGGAGTTGGAATGAGACTTGCTAAGCCACATTAATCATGCAACACACAAGGGGCTATACACCACCTTGTTCTTGGGATTTCATTCCATTCTCTTCTCTCCATTGTTCACCTCATTGCTGGTTGTATCATTAGCATATATATTTTGGTTGATGTATTATTTTCTTTTTGGTAACTACTTTCAGTTAAGACTTTAACTCTTGTTTCAAATAACATTCCCAGAGCCTACAGACTCTTTGAATGTAGGTTTTTCAGGGCATTAATGGCATGAGCCTGCTTTGGGGAGGACCCACTAACATTCCTATTTGGAGCATTAGTTAAATTCTTTCCCTTAACATTTTGCAATTAATTTTATTTTTTTCATTACCATCTTGACATCCATTTCACTGATGTTTTCAGTTGTCCCTTTTTATCTATCTTTCTTACTCCTTTTCTTTCTCCATTCTAACGCTACCGGAGGTTCGCAATTAGTCATGGGGGTATGGGGCCCAATTTTTTCGATTTTCTCCTAGCCTTGAAATGTTTGATTTTCTTTCTAACCCCTACACCTTCGGTAGTCATCATAAATATATCCCCAAATCCGCAATAGCCATACCACAACCTAGCCAATGAACTTACACCGAAGAAAGGTATCAATTACATGATGATTCATTTACCCTTGCTAATATAAGATTGTGTTGTGTGTACAGATGGCGATCATACAAACAATGGACTGGATCTGGAGCAAACACTTGGAATGGAGCAGTGCTAAAGCAGCTATGCAAGGAGCAAGATCGATGGCACACTTACGGATGGACAACGAAAGGCACAATCTTGGCGTTGGCAACAACAACACTTCTTTCTCTCTCTCTTTCTCAGCTACCAACAAAGGCCTGATGTCATTGTAATAAGGTGTTCACCCTTGTTGTCATGAACACTAGTCTTGTAATGATGATCCGTTCACATGTCATCCCATTAGTTCCATTCCCCTCAATAATTCCATACCTTCCTGATATTATTGTAAGGAACTCGAGGATGAGTTTTCATTCAATCATGGGGGTATGATGAGATGCGATTCGCATGAGCCACGATATCATGTACGCGATATCGTGGCTGCCGTGATATCGCATCCCATGCGATATCGCGTACATGATATCGCGTCATCCCCTACGATGTCACGTACACGATATCGTGGTCCGTCGCCAAATCTATAAATAAGAGGCGGCACTTCCTTTATTTTCCATCTTAGGCTAGAAGTAGGGAAACTCTGGTAGATTGATCACTCCAGAGATAGAATATTTTCCATGTGCCCGTAGTAGGAGACCCCAAGTGAACGGATCTTTAATCAAGCAACATTGTACCTGAACACAAGTTGTGTACGACAATAAAGATGAGCTTTGTGGATAAACCTTGCAGTGCATGGAATAGGATTTATTACTTTTTATTTATTACATGTCATTTCCTACCTGTTATTTATTACCCTGCATTAGCACGGCATGAGTACGACTTGATTACGAGCATCTAAGGATGTGTATGACTAGTCAAGGAATAGATGCTCATTACATTTAGGCTAGTTAAGTGCCTCAGTACGACCACTTCAAGCACGTGCGTTACGCGTGGTGATCCCAGTAACGATTAGTGTTTGGTAGCTGCAGTTGCATAGTTCAAGGTGTGTACGATAAGTGGGAATAGATGCTAACGCTAGTTAAATTAGACTTAGTTCATTAGTTAGAGTTAGTTAGTGTCTCAACCCTTCACTCTTTAGCATAGAAGACATAAAACCAGAAAAGACTATAAAAATCATATACCTCGGACTTACTTAACCATACACCGTGACAACTACAAGTAAGTCTGGGAAGACAACGAATGATTAACCCCAAGTGTTTCATGGGGCGTGTAGGCATTTAGTATGTGGAGTTCGACCAGATCGCGCGTGCTATGCTCGTTTCATATGGTTGAGTGTAGGGGTACCTCGCCACTCATCACCTATTTACAAAGCAGTTTACCACCAGTGCCATCGTCTAATTTATTCATTTCTCCTAATAATCATGGAGGTGTCAAATTTAACACTTAGGCACAATTTTTTCTTGTGGAATTTTTCTACTTTTTACCTTTTTACGTTTCTTACCAATTTTCAAATTCCTTCATAACTTTTCCATTCTTTTATACTTTTTTCATTTCTTATTCATTTTTCTTTCTTTGATATGTTTTAAATTATTTTTTACATTTTTCCATTCTCATCATTTTTCAATGATTTTTCATTACCATTCTTGTACATATTTTTGTTGATTTTGTTGATTTTTCTAATAAAGTGTAAAGGAATAAGACAAGATGTAGTCCTAATAATGTGAATTTTATCCTATGTTATCAAATCATTGAAGGACTGATTCTATATAAAGTGAGACCACTTCATCCATCCACTCATTTCAATAATATGATGTTCTTATCATGGACATAATGACATTCTCTTCATAATAAAAATAAAATAAATCTATGATCATTATGCCTAGACAAAAGAGTGAAAAACCAAGTGGGAATAACAAGGGTGTAACATCTAGGGTATTTGTGGATTCTCTAAGACTATTACTATAAGTCTTATCCTATTGTTCAGTTGTATTATTTACTTGAGTTCTAATGCAAAATGAAAGTATGTATAAAATAAGTGTTATCTTACCATGTCACTAGAAAGACATGTTACCCATACTTGAAGGTATTCCTCTAGTAAGGTTGACACCTTGATAATCTAATAAATGCATAGAATAAAATTTCTAGGATTTCCACTAGAAAGACATTACACATGGTTGAAGGTCAATGACTTCTCAAAAATTTTAATATCTTTTAGATTTTCATAGGTTGTGGAGCTAGAAAGACATATTATCCATGCCTAAAGGCACTCCTCTATCCAATGGCAAAGTCTCCTTGAAAAAAATTAAAGTGTGCTATTAATAAACTACTTCCTTGAACTTCTTAGCCAAGTGGAAATACTTCTTGTTGTTATTATAGTTTTGTGGTTGTTGGTCTTAAGATGATATAATGAAATGTCACTGGTATGTGGTATGGACTTGGTTTAGATCTTGGACAAAAGGGCTAAAGATTACTTTAACCATATATTACACACAGAATTCATTATGCCTATGGTAAGAGACCTCATGTCTCATTTTCTACAATCCTTGCTACTCCCACTCCACCTCACTATTATATACAATCATACTTTAATGATTTTGTATAATATAGTGTTATTTTCTAATCAAGGAAATACTGGCATGTGTGTTTTGGAAAATAAGCATGTTTTACATTCAACTCCTTAAGTGCCTATAGACACCTGTAGGTGTGGTTATACAAGGACACTAAGGGTTGGAGCTTACTTTAAGGAGGACCCACTTGTATAACTCTTATGTCTCATACCTGATGCCTAATTCGACATCATCTTGTGCCTCCAAAATACTTTTAAAAATCATTTTTACTTTCCTAAACACTCATATCTAATCATACTTTTCATAATTCCTACCAATCATCTCCCATAGACCTAATTAACTTACTTTGCCTAAGATTCCTTCTTTCATACATCTTTAATGATAAATTATCATATTTTAAACATCACCCATAACCCTTTAAACCATCTCTACATCTACTAGACTGCTCATTTCATTCAATTTTTCCATCAAAAATTACTCAAAATCTCAAATTTTTCAATGGTGACATTGTAGCTTCAAGGTATTAGCCCCTATGACATCGTGGCTATGATGTTGCTAGTGCAAAAATTTATATATATGCACAAGGAGTTAGAAATTTTTCGTTCTTCTCATTTGATAGATAGAAAGTTCATGCCATTTTTCTAACCCTCTAGCAACCAAACTTCCAAGCTTCATATCTTCCTTAATGTAGCTCCAGTTTGTGTGATTCTTGAACCCTCTTAATCATGAGGCGATCAACTTAGTTGTGGGGGAGAGCACTGCACATAGTTTGTGCAACTTGAGCAAAACTTTTTATAACATCTAGAAGAATATATCAAGGGTAAGAACTATAGTAACTATTCATACTTTAGCAAAATTTTTCATTTCAAGGACAAGAATTATAATAACTATTCACACTTTAACTAACTAAGTAACTTAAAAATTCTTTCTATACAACCATTCCAACACACATAAATAAGGAAATAACCATTGTGAGAGATCATAAGGATCTAAATTGTTCATAATGCATTAGAAAATATAGTAATTATGGGTTTGTTTTTGAAATTTTTCCAACTCTACAATCATAATAATTGCTAAAAAGCAATAATAAGGGTAAATCTTGATTGAATATAAGGAACCAAGAAAGGATCATGAACTATTATGAACTTATTTCAAATCCTTGGGTAATTGTAAACAAATCCTTTATGATTATGTATGGCTCCTAAGAGACCTGTAGCTAAAGGATCCTCATAATAAAGGGGTAAAAGACCCAGAGGAAGTGGACAAGTTGGAGAATAGACTTCACAAGTTAAGTAAGGATCTTAGTCCTTCAACATTCATCAGCGAACACCCATGATGGAACATTCTACACAAGCTAGAGTTGAAGCACCACTAGCTCAAGAGTAGGAACAACACCTCATGCTATCAAGCAAGTGTCTGCAAGCTATTTAGGAGAAGTCCATCATGTCCATAGTCATTTCGAAACTTAACTTTGTACCATTCATGAAGTTTGCACCTACCAATGTTTGAGAGCAACTCCAAGTCTCTCCTCTTTAGCCAACACTATCATGTAGTGGCAAATGGTACCTAGGGCAAGTTTATCAATTTTGAAGAAATAAATAAGATAATGCCACAATCAAAATTGAAGAAATCATAGTGCCCTCTTTAGTTGAAGCAATTACAAAGGCATTGAATCTTCCAAATGTTAGAGTAAATATTACACAAATCTCCGCAAGGTCCAACACCAATCTAAAGAAGTTATGATCATAGAGGGCTTACCAAAAAGTAGATAAAGAATATAGTGGATTATCCATTGAAGAGAAGATCTACTTCAAGATTGGGACTTATCACATCTTCCCACTAAAATATTAAATAGGATTTCCACCTATGTTACAAGCAGAAGTGTCATCCTCATGGGAAAATTCCAAGCAAATATGGTTCATCTGCTATTTCTAGAAATTCAAAGAAGATTTGAAGAGAAGAAGGCAAGGAAACTCACTTTTCCACTTCCTTGCCTCATAAGAAGACTATGCAAGCAAGCTTGAATTTTGGACTACATCAATGATGTTCTATGCAAAGCCAAGAATGCATCCTACACTGAGATGTCAAAGGCAATGCCTCCTAAGAAAGATCAACTAAAGAAGTTAGCAAGCACTGAGGGAGCTGTAGGATCCACACCACCCAAAAACATTCAAATCATAGGACAAGAACAAGCAAGAGCAAATGGGTTAACATCAATTGGTGATAGACCAGGATCAAGTGCCCCACTAGGATAGTAGGATCATAGACTTTCTATGAGTCATTTATAGAAAATCACAGAAACCATTAGCTAGGAAAATAGAGAAGTCTCGAGCATGTACCAAGTAAGAGAAAATCCAAAAAGGCCTGTAGTATCAATAGGACCTGCTAGTAGTCAAATATCATTACAGGTAAGACAAGTTGAGGATTGGGCCCAACAAATATTAAGGAATGCTGCATCCTTCTAGGTTATGCTAGAAACAAGATAGGGAGCCACAATTATGATTATGCAACACCAAGATGTAGCAAGAGTAGCCAAAGTTATTACTAATCATAGCAAGAGTCTTTCAATGTTTCATTGTGCCACCAATAGATATGACCAGAACCAACAATGTTGAAACAATAGTTAAAACATCTATGGTCCTGCAAAAACATGAGGATATCTTAGATCTACTACTATAGATATGCAAGTGATGAAAAACCTTTTTTTATCCCCAGCGATATCACTACAATGCAATCCAAATTTATTTCAATAAAGGACAAGCTAGTAATGGCTAAAACTAGAGTTGAATAAGCAGAAAATGAGGTGCAAATATTTTAAGTAGAATTAGTAACATTAAGAGCAAAGAAACAAGACCCTACATGATATGTAGAACTAGACCAACTAGATAAATTTATAACTAAACAAGTAGCCTAGCTAGTAGCCAAAAACATTCAAGTTGAGATGGAGAGGAAGAAAGCAACATGGAGTACGTCAATGGCTAAAGCATAACATATGCTCATGTTAAAGCCCTATTTACCTTGGATGAAGAAAACAAAAAGATTACCATAGAGAATATAAAACTAACTAACATTGAGAAACAAAAGAATGTCCTTGAAGAGAGCATCCATCAACTAAGAGAACATTTTGCAAGAGTCAACCAAGACATGCAAAAACTAACTAGAGAAAATAGAATCCTATCAATGGAGGAAGTTTTCAAAATCCACTAAAAGTCAACTATTGAGATTAATGCATGGTAGAACAAGATCAAGAAGCATGAAAGACTAAAAGAGCACTTTAGAAACCAATTGGGCATGTATAAATAGATTAATGAAAAAGAAATCTAGATAGCTAAAGCCAAAATTAGCTCAATCATATCTATAGGTCTTTGTTCTTAATTTTTGCTTCATGGACTTGCCCACATCCATTAAGCAAAAATTAAGAACAAGGACCCATAGATAGAGAACTTAACTAAGTACATGGGATTAGCAAACCTTCGCTATGCTAATCTAGCCATGTGCATAATAGGTAGATCCAAAAGTGAATTGGAGTAACAAGTAACCACAGTATATTCACTATATGATAAAGAGTTTGTAGATAGGAAGGATGCCTAACAAAAGGTACATATTGCAAACTCTAAATTGCAAGCGGTCAAGGCTAGCTATTAGGATCAAAAGGAAATTACAACAAATTTTTCTTGCGGAATGATTATTTATCAAGAATAAAAAAAAGTAGCTAAAGTATTCAAGGAAGAAAGAAGGTAGTTCATGGCTTGGTATATGAAGGCAAATAAGATGTTTTCATAGTTGCCTTGCTCATGGGAAGTATCGACTCTAGCAAACATCATTGAATTTTCCTAGATGGTACATGACCAAAGATTAGAAGAGGAGAAACTTTAGGCATTACTTAACCACTATTAATCCCAAAAGCTTAATGACAAAGGAAAGAGACTAATGGAGGAGCCACCATCACTAGGAGCATGAAGAAAAACATCATCTTAAGCTTCTCCCTCTCCAAAGTGTTCATCTTCAAAAGGAATAACATCTTCAAGGGATGGCATTGAAGAATGTCTTGGTGAAGAATTGCATGACTTGTACCCTTGCTTGGATGCTTTTGGTGAAGAAGCAAGTCCTTTGTTCTCTTTAAGATTTTCAATTTTCTCAACAATGAGCTTAAGAGCATTTCTCATGTCATCCATGTCTCTTGACAAAGCTTGAATTATTTTTTTTTCTTTGGAGGCATGTGGAAATTGATCTAAAAGGAGATTTTCACAAAATTCTACAAGAAAAGGTGAAATTTTCAAGATTTCTCAAGGAATGGGACAAGAATTTCTCAAATCTTAAGAGAAATGAGCTTAAGATCTTCGAATCCTAGCTATTACAAGCTAATGGATGTCCAATTCCATAATTATGTTTCAATTGTTGAAAGATACGATAAACTTAGGAATCAAAGGGAAATTTTAAAAGCCTAGGATGAGTAGAACAAGTAGCAAGAGAGAATTCATCCAAGCTTGAGAATTTAGAATGATTAACNGAGTAGAACAAGTAGCAAGAGAGAATTCATCCAAGATTGAGAATTTAGAATGATTGACAAGTAGTAATTAAGATGAGAATTATCCACTTAAATGCAATTGTCTTCAATTCCAAGTAGCTCTGATACCAATCTGATGAGGAGTTCCCATGGATTCCACAATCCAAGCTCTCTCAAAGTTACAAAATAACAAATTTGAACAAGAAAAGAAAAATGAAAGCTTTATTCTTGATCAAATGGAAAATTTACATATGAAAGGAAGCACAATTGCCAAGGACAGATAAGAGATTCAATCTAACTCTCACACACTCAACCAAAGAAAACACATACTCACATGGATGATGATCAAGGCATCAAGCCAAGACTCTATCTCTCTATTTACTCTTCTCTCAACTTCCTACACTCTCTCTTCAAACTCTCTTGATCAAATTGAATGCTTAAGAGGTCTATTTATACCTTTTCCCATTGTCTCTTCATCTTTCCTTCAATTTATCATTCAATTGAATGTTCATTAAAATGATACTCAGCCTTCTAGATGATCCTTTTTTGCCTTCTAGTTACCTCAAACTCTAAGCAATTCTTTCTTTCTGAAAGGTTTGAATGCCTTCTAGTTGGGACTGTGGGAGGGTGCTAATTACAGTACTTCGTAGTTTACATAGCACTTGTTACAAATGGCCCTCTACCTTCCAAAAGCCACAAACTCCAACCAATTATTTCCTTCCAGAAGGCTTGTATACCTTCCAAATGATCTTCAGCCTTTTGGATGACCCTTTGCCTTCCAGTAATCTCAAACTCCAAGTAATTCCTCCCTTTCAAAAGGTTTGAATGCCTTTTAATTAGGACTATAGGAGGTTTCTAGTTGCACTATCTCATAGTTTATGTAGCACTTACTACCAGCTAGCCCTCTACCTTAACTCTAAGCAATTCTTTCTTTCTAAAAGGTTTGAATGCCTTCTGGTTGGGATTGTGAGGGTGCTAGTCACATTGCCTCAGTTTACATAGCAGTTGCTATCAAATGACTCTTTGCCTTCTGAAAGCCATAAACTCCAACCAATTATTGCCTTCCAGAAGGCCTGGATGCCTTTTGGATGATCTTTAGCCTTCCAAATGACCCTTTGCCTTTCAATAACCTCAAACTCCAAGCAATTCTTCTCGTTTAAAAGGTTTGAATGCCTTCCAGTTTGGATTGTGGGAGGGTGCTAGTCACACTGCTTCACAATTTACATAGCATTTGCTACCAGATGATCCTTTGTCTTTTAGAAGCCACAAACTCCAACTGATTATTCCCTTCTAGAAGGCTTGGATACCTTCTAGATGATCCTCTACCTTCTAGTAACCTCAAACTCCAAGCAATTCTTCCCTTCTAGAAGGTTTGAATTCATTCCTGTTGGGACTGCAAGAGGGTACTAGTGACATTGCCTCACAGTTTATGTAGCACTTGCTATTAAATAGCCCTCCCTTTTGAAAGCCACAAATTCTTACTAATTATTCCCTCCTGAAAGGCTTGGATGCCTTCCAAATGATCTTCAACCTTCTAGATGACCCTCTACCTTTTGGTAACCTCAAACTCCAAGCAATTGTTCCCTTCTGAGGTTTGAATGCCTTCTAATTGGGACTACAAAAGGATGCTAGTTGCACTGCCTTACAGTTGACGTAGCAGTTGCTACTGAATGTCTCTTTACCTTCTAGAAGTGACAAACTGCAACTAATTATTCACTTTCGAAAGGCTTGGATGCTTTCCGAATGATCTTCAACCTTCTAGATAATTCTCTACCTTCCGATAGCCTCAAACTCCAAGCAATTCTTTCCTTCCAAAAGGTTTGAATGCCTTTTGGTTGGGACTACAAGAGGGTACTAGTTGTACTACTTTGTAGTTTACTTAGCACTTGCTATTGGATGATCCTCAATCTTATAGAAGCCACAAACTCTAATCAATTATTCCCTTTTGAAAGGTGTGGATGCCTTCTAGATGACCCTCTACCTTCAAACTCCAAGCAATTCTTCACTTCCAAAAAGTTTGAATGCTTTCTAGTTGGGACTAGAGGAAGGTGCTAGTCACACTACCTTGCAATTTATGTAGCACTTGCTACCGAATGGTCCTCTACCTTCTAAAAGGCACAAACTCCAACCAATTATTCCCTTTTAGAAGACTAGATGCCTTCTAAATGATCTTCAACCTTTTGAATGACCCTCTACCTTTCTGTAACCTCAAACTCCAAGCAATGCTTCTCTTCCAAAAAGTTTGAATGCCTTCTAGTTAGGACTATACGAGGATGCTAATCACACTACCTTGCAATTTATAACTCACACTATGAGATGCGAGCATACGCAAGTTGCAGTTCGTCATTGTCAACATGAGTATGAAATTATGTCAAAATGAAACACATCCATGAAGATGATGACACATTATCCATTTACATCGATAAAAAATTAACATACATACCAACGCCATCACCAACCACATCATAGACTTTGTAATTACCTAATGGAAACATCTAACCTTGTCTAATATATATATATATATATATATCCAAGCTTGAGTCCTTACAGGTCTCTACATGTCTCAGCCCCATCTTACAAATCTTTGACACTATTATAAATAAAAGAGTCCATCGCTAAAGACTGGTTGCAAAATCATCACAAGTCTCAGCTTATGTTTCACATGGTCCCACACTTAAACGTATTTGTTTATCCGTGACCACCCTTCCTGTATTCCACGTGTTGTACGATTTGCTTCTGCTTTCATTAACAATATTTATTCGGTAAAGTTTCGCTACTTCTTTAAGGCCTTTTAATTTTATTCCTTATTGCAACACCCCATCTGCATTGATGATACCCAAAGCCGGAGTATCCATCAAATTTGTTACTCGATGGCTGTTTGGATCAGATTTGTGGGCCACCCCTGTGGTTATCATATCTCAATTTACACAATAATAATAAAGTAATACTTTTATTTCTCTGCTCTGACCGACGGCGGGACCCATCATGGCCCATGTGCTGCAACCATGTGACCACGCTTCCTGACAATCTCATAGCGAATCGAAACCTTTTACTCTCTAACAATCTTCACTGCAACGCAGATACCAGACAAAAGCGACAAAACCAGCCGGCCATTCAACAAAGTGAAAAGCAAACAGGCGAAACCTTTTAAAAAGATGAAAATTTACAAAAATATACAAGAAACTAAAGGCAGTGAGTGCAGCAGGCATGGACGCCCCTGCTGTTACGTAAAGAATATAGTCGGAATAACAGAAAAAAAAGAAAAAGGTAAAATTTAAAAGGAAAAATTGTGAGCAAACAGGCCTCCTCCCTTCAAAGGACCTTAAGACGAAAAATCCAAGTGGAAGTGGAAGTGTCGGTTACACATCCAGTCCGTAACTGCCGCTGCAACTGCTGGTCAAGAAAACAGCACTTGCCTTTCACAGCGCCTGCCTGGCTTGAATGCTGCTGCCACAAAGTAACGATTTTGAAAAACATAGAACAGAAGCAAAATTCAGATGGGCGTGGATGCAAGACCGCGACCGACGGTCTGGATTTCATATCGGCGCACGGACTCGGCCACGTGGCTCAGTGAGGGATCGTAGACGTAGTTGAATCCCCAGATAGCGTAGGATCCGTCTGGGCCGATGTGGGTTTTGTCTACCACGTCTGGGCAGTCATGGGAGCGCCGAGAAGTGGAGCCGTGGAAATGGTAGTATCGCATTGTGGCGTCGTCTGTGGTATTCAGCGTTTGGCCGGCCAGATCTTCTGATAAATGCACGCCTGTGGCGTCTGCGTATCTCGGTTGCAAGGCGAATTTGCGCTCCCACTTTTGTCTCCCCTTCACTGCCTGTTTGAACACGAATTTGTCCAATCCCCAGTCCCTGCATGGAAGGGAAGGTAACAGATTGGGTTGAGAACAGACGGTACGGAGCTGTATGTAAAATTTGTAAAGCTGGGAATCTTCTTAAAGTTGGAAACACGAGGAATAGAACTGTATGTTAAACCCTGTTCGCCTTGTTTATTTTTGAAATGGGGATGAAGATTTTGTATCAGGTGGAGCCCGGACGAAAATGATGGAACGCTGAAAGAATTGGAAGAGATAGAATAGTGTGCGTGAAATCATTAGTATGATATGATCAGTATGGGACAGACAACTGAACAAATAAAACAAAGTTATACGGAGCTTGTTGGGAAATGTACTCTTGGGTGAATAGAGTTTTTCCGGGGATAATGAATCTTTAAATAAATGAAGTTTTGAACTCAGATTTTGGGCTATGTAGTTGAGAATTATGTTCGGATTTTTGTAACAAATCCTAATTGGACTTCCTCCGTCAATGTAAACGTGATCAGTGTGATGTGTGATGGTGCAGAACATTTCATGGGGATTTCGTGGAGTATGATCTGTTGCTGCGTTATTTGAGAGGGAAATACATGGCATGGCTTGGACAAGTCCACAACAAAAGCGACAGCAGAAATAACAGGTGGTGGGCAAGACCTGTTGGTATCCACGGCATGCCAATACTAAAAATACAGGACAATGCAGCAATTCCTGAGTCGGTCACGAGAGATTTTCAACACGGAGATTAAAGCTTATTTCCGAATAACGACGAAAGAACAATCTCTGCGTCTATATTTCTTCCTCCTATCATTTCGTGTTTGAGTTAATTATAGCAAAAGGCATCCCAATGTGAAATTACTCTGTTTCCGGTTTCTGCTATTGAATTATAAACATCAAACCAATAATAGGCAAGAACAAAAGTGAAATACTTACGAAGAGTCGGTGGAAGCTGAGGCATTGGGTTTCAGGCAGACATCGATGGACACAAGATGTTCTGCAAATGTAACCTGGCTGTATTTGGAACCAAACTCGGCCATGACCGATCTCAGACCGCGCTTGGGATCCACGAACAAAAACTCGTCCAAATCGAAGAAGAAAATCCACTTAGCACTGAATTTATGCCTGTGCAAGCAGTCATTCAGCACCAAAAACTGATTATGATAATACCCATCAAAATTCTCCAGCTCCGTCACATTCTCCACCGTCACAATGCCCTTCCGAATCCAAGGCTCCAACCCCTGCCGCAACCAAGACTTTGAATCACAAACATATCACAAAAAGGGCACCGCAAGAATGATTTCAACCGAAAAAAACGCAGAATCATAAAACCCAGGCATCATGGAACATGCCACAAAACACAACTTAAGAAAACGGACTGAAAAAAAGGGGCAAAAACAAACAGAAAAACCAAAACAAAAACCTTCTTCACGGCCGGATGAATGCCGCCGGCGTCGTGGAAAACGAAGTGGCCATTGCGGCCGAACAGATGCGCATGGTACGCGATCCATTCGCGGACACGAAGCGGGCTAAGATCGCCGTACAGCGGCGACCCGCAATGCAGGAACTCGAACCTGGGCGGCCGCCGGAAGGCGGCATTGCGGTAATCTCCGGGGGCCTCGACCAGAGCCAAGAACTTCTTCGACTCGGTCGCGCGTTCGATCCCGGGAAAAGCCTCCACCAACAATTTGCCACCGGAGCCGTCGCTCCCAACGGCGGCCGGAAAGCTGCAATTCACGACCACGGTGGTGTAAACGCGGCCGAATCCCCAGTCGGGCAAAAACTTGACGGCCGTGCCATCGACGGCCCTGGTATCGTCATGATTGATCCAGCGGCAGTTGAAGTAGGCATTGGAATACACATGCAGCGGCTTGGAGCCCAGGCCCACAACGGAGAACGATTCAGGGCCGCCACGGTAGGCGCCCATTTGCACGAACAGGTAAGCTCCGATGCCGCGAGGACGTAAACGCCGTTTCAGATCCCAGGATCCACCGCCGGCGCCGGCTTCCTCGTCCCAATCCGGCGCCTCGCCGCCGGAAAAGCTCAGCTTCTCGAACGGCGGCAGCTCCGACAGCGCCGACGACGGCCGCATTTGCGTTTCCGGGAGCGCGCGGTCCGGCACCGACGGCGTCGCCGGCGGTTCCGTGACGGCGCGCATCTGCTCCGCAATCCAGAAAAAGAGCATGGCCCCGATGACCAGAACCAGAAGCCGCGTCGCCATTCGTTCCTCTTTCCCCATTCCTTGCCTGCCTGCCTGCGTCTGTCTCTGCGATCTCTCCAATCTCAGTCACGCCCGGCTCCTCCGCTGCTCTGCATTTCGTCGCAGCAAAAATGGGGCTCGAAAAAACATCCAAGCCAGGACGCCAAACGCGGATCTGGGCTTTTGGAATATTTGTGCCAGATTTGCCTCCATTTTCGCATGGAATGGACGGTCATTTAATGCCGCCGACGTCTCGAGCACGTTCACGTTCACGTCCACGACCACGCAGGTCGCGCTGATTCAGGAGCAGTCGCGGCTTCAACGGTACGGCGTGCTTCTGCCCCACTCCCTGTTGGTCGTGGGGTCGATTCCACCTGCGTCTCTTTTTTTTTTTTGGTCTCCGGTTTTTCTCTCTTGGAATGAGGGTTGTTTCTTTAATAGTTTGCTTAGATTTTCCGTTCTTGGAAATGCGATCATGCCGTGCACTCCTTGTTGTGGTTATTTATGGCGCCCTTTCTGTGATACCGCGATTAGGGATCATGCTGTTATGCATGCACCTGTTCGGCTTTCCAAGTATGGTATGCGTTTATTGGTTTTGGTGCTGTCATTGTCATTGGCGTGTACGTGGCACCACTGCCATGTTCAGCGTTGTATGCGGCTGCGTTCAAGTATTTTCGTCTAATATTAGGCCTACCTGAAATAGTGGGGGAGAGAGAGAGTATAGTGTTGACTCATTCCACAAAGTTAAAGACCCCAAGCCTCTCACCGACACATGGCACCTTGCTAATAGCTGATATTGCAGATTAATATTGGCCATTTGACATGTATCATCCCCAAAAATACAGCTTACGCCTACTCGCTAGGAAAGCTAGGGAGACTTCCTTATGTCGCCAAGGAATAACTTGTATAAGATACATTCTAAGTAGAGACGTTGATGAAATTTTTGAAGTTGCAATTGTCTTTAGCCACGGCATTCCACTATGATAGTTCATGTCTTTATTCGGAGGCAATGTTAATGCCAAGTAAACTTTACAGAAAATGCTTCTTTATGTTATAACCGTACTAGTTTGTCATCTTACTTCTCCTCTTAGCCTTAGCCTTGTCTTAACAAAATCAAAATATTTTTCAAAAATTAAGAGAGAAATCAAGTATCAGTATAGAAAACCTTATCATAAAAACATTTACATCATTTTCAACATCATGATTGAACTTTAAATAGCATGAAGATTCAAAGTGGTGCCTATATCAAAACTTGAACCCAATACCTTGGAGTATAACATTATAGACTTATGTGACCAATCACAAGTACATGATTTACACTTTTCCTTATCTATAAATTATTATTAACAACAATAATTGTCATAAACAATAAAGTGTTAGCTTGGTGATTAGACTCTTGACTTCCAAGCTCTAAGTTATGGATTCAATTTTGGTGGGTAAGGTTAAATTATATAGTTATAATTTGACTAGATCTCTTAAGGATAAATGTTATCAAAAAATAAGTTTCGGGTTCCAACACTCAATAATAATTGTCAGATAACTTCCACTTCACATGGCAATATCATACCATTCATCATTTCCATTTTTGATATACTATTTCATTTAGTACTAATTTTATAAAACTACTTTTAGATTACAGAATATTAATGAGGATTACTCAATTTTTGCATATATCTTGTGATTTGCAATACATAGGTTTGATTCCAAGGGTTATGTTAAGACGTGCCATTTGGGGGTATAGTAAAAATATATGCTAAGGAACTATGGTAAGCACTATTTCTAGATCCCAAAATCATATGACTCACCTTTTGATTTGTCTTTACTTTTTATGAGCAACAATGTTCAATAAGCTTTTCCATTATTATTATTCTTTTTTTTGGGGTTGATGCTACACTATTCCAACCTTAAATGTCAATTGCTTTTGGATTTCAAAGTCATATAACTCTTAAGCATGCCTCATTGCCAAGTTGGCTTTTAAAGAAAAAAAGAAAAAAAAAAGGAATACAACTTAAGGCTAGTAACATAACCCTTACCCACATAGCAAGGTAGATGTAACCCACTAATGAAAAGGGTTCCACCACAAGGCTACTTCACTACTACCATACCCCAAAGTGGAGGCAAAAATCAAACCCACAACTTCCCAAAGGCCTTAAGTTTTTCTAAGAATATTGTATAAACCTCAAAATAAAGGTAATATAACTTTTCTTTTGATTTTTTTATTCTTTTACTTTTATGAACAATAGTATTTAATAGTGATTATTAAAACCCAAAAAAATAACTATAAGTAAAACCTAATACATATAGCCAACATGATAAATGAGAAGAACATAATAATGTCTTTAAGTGTAACTCTAATTAAAAGCCTATTACCTATTAGTACAATATTTAATGACCTTTTCTAATTACTCTAATGTGTTTAATAAGCTTTCTCATTCCAATGTTCACTAAGCTTTTCTAATTGAATCTACATGTTAGCAACCTTGATGAGTAATGAAATTAGTTATCTAAAATACTAGCACCAAAGTCCTTAGCAATGACACCAATTAATATTGCCCTTTTCTCATAGGGTAGATTCCCTACTTGCAAATGATGTAACTATAGGGCATGATGGAAATACAAAGAGTAAGGATGACATACCACAACAAGTTAAGATAGTCTACAAACATTTAGATTCTTATCATTCAAAATTTACCTTCATATGTTTTCAAGATGAATAGATGCGATGAAGAAACCCAAAGGACAACATTATGTTGTTATCCAATCAATTGGTGCCATCAATGCTTATTGCAACTGATGAGTGGCGAGGTACCCCTACACTCAACCATACAAAACAAGCGTAGCACATGCGATCCAATCAAACTCCACAGACTAAGTGCCTACACGCCCCATGGAACACTTGGGGTTAATCATTCATTGTCTTCCCAGACTTACTTGTGGTTGTCATGATGTATGGTTAAGTAAGTCCGAGGTAAATGATTTTTATAGTCTTTTATGTTTTTCTCCTATGCTATCGAGGTGAAGGGTTGAGAAACTAACTAACTCTAACTAATGA
>MNCI01005201.1:0-11015 GCA_015680685.1 Gnetum montanum | reverse complement strand
CTTCCCGTTCCTAGTTTTCTCTCTCTATGCATGGCATGAGGCTGCCCGACGCAAGCTTAGGCGCTTGCAGTGTCATGTAGTTGACGAATGCAATCGTTCATGCGTGAACGCAACAGATCTTATCAAGACTCCGTAATTCAATGAGCTTGGGCTAGAGTAGTGCTGGGATGGGTGACCTCTTGAGAAGTCGTGGGGTTGCACCCTGCATTTTCGCTGCGCTTTTCTCGTTTCGTCTTCATGGTCGGACGGTGCTTGCGCTTTAGTAGCTGTTCTTCGTCCCAGGCTCAGGGCTGGAGCCGTCTTTTTCCATTTCCTTTTTCATTCCTGCTTTTCTCTCATTGGGCATGCCATTGCTTTGTGCGGTGCAAGTTAGAGTGGGGGCGGAGTCATGCACTCGACCGGTGCGATTATACTAGCACTAACGCATCGGATCCCATCAGAACTCCCTAATTAAGTGCGCTTGGGCTAGAGTAGTACTGGAATTGGTGACCTCTCGAGAAGTCCTAGTGTTGCACCCTCTTTTTTTCCTTTCGCTTTTCTCGTACGTTTGTATCGTTCGAGGGTGCTCTCTTTGCCTTTTCATTTCTGCGTCGCAGGCCCACGCCCGGAGAAGTCCTTGCTCATTTCGCTTTCTGTTCCTAGTTTTCTCTCTCTATGCATGCCATGAGGCTGCCCGGCGCAAGCTTAGGCGATCGCAGCGTCATGCAGTTGACGAATGCAATCGTTCATGCGCCAACGCAACGGATCTGATCAAGACACTGTAATTTAGCGCACTTGGGCTAGAGTAGTGCTGGGATGGGTGACCTCTTGGGAAGTGGTGGGGTTGTACCCTCCTTTTTCGCTCCGTTTTTCTCATTTCGTCTTCATGGTTGGATGGTGCTTGCGCTTTATTAGTTGTTCTTTGTTGTAGGCTCAGGTCTGGAGCCGTCTTTTCCAATTTTCTTTTTGGTTCCTGGTTTTCTTTGATTGCGCATGTCATTGCTTTGTGCAGTGCAAGTTTAAGTGGGGGCGGCATCGTGCACTCGACGGGTGCGACCATACCAGCGCTAACGCATCGGATCCCATCAGAACTCCGTAATTAAGCATGCTTGGGCTAGAGTAGTACTAGGATGGGTGACCTCTCGGGAAGTCCTAGTGTTGCACCCTCTTTCTTCCCTTTCGCTTTTCTCGTACGTCTGTATTGTTCGAGGGTGCTCACTTTGCCTTTTCATTTCTCCGTCGCAGGCCCACGCCCGGAGAAGTCCTTGCTCATTTTCCTTCCCGTTCCTAGTTTTCTCTCTCTATGCATGCCATGAGGCTGCCCAGCGCAAGCTTAGGCGATCGCAGCATCATGCAGTTGACGAATGCAATCGTTCATGCGCCAACGCAACGGATCTGATCAAGACTCCGTAATTCAGCGCGCTTGGGCTAGAGTAGTGCTGGGATGGGTGACCTCTCGGGAAGTCGTGGGGTTGCACCCTCCTTTTTCGCTGCGCTTTTCTCGTTTCGTCTTCATGGTCGGACGGTGCTTGCGCTTTAGTAGCTGTTCTTCGTCGCAGGCTCAGGGCTGGAGTAGTCTTTTCCCATTTCCTTTTTGGTTCTTGGTTTTCTCTCATTGCGCATGCCATTGCTTTGCGCGGCGCAAGTTAGAGTGGGGGCGGCGTCGTGCACTCGATGGGTGTGATCATACTAGCGCTAACGCATCGGATCCCATGAGAACTCCATAATTAAGCATGCTTGGGCTAGAGTAGTACTGGGATGGGTGACCTCTCGGGAAGTCCTAGTATTGCACCCTCTTTTTTGCCTTCCACTTTTCTCGTACGTTTGTACCGTTCGTGGGTGCTCGCTTTGCCTTTTCATTTCTCCGTCGCAGGCCCATACCCGGAGAAGTCCTCGCTCATTTCACTTTCCGTTCCTAGTTTTCTCTCTCTATGCATACCATGATGCTGCCCGGTGCAAGCTTAGGCACTCGCAGCATCATGCAGTTCACGAATGCAATCATTCATGCGCCAACTCAACAGATCTGATCAAGACTCCGTAATTCAACAAGCTTGGGCTAGAGTAGTGCTGGGATGGGTGACCTCTCAGGAAGTCGTGGGGTTGCACCCTCATTTTTCACTGCGCTTTTCTCGTTTTGTCTTCATGGTTGGATGGTGCTTGCACTTTATTAGCTGTTCTTCATCGCAGGCTCAGGGCTAGAGCCGTGTTTTCCCATTTCCTTTTTGGTTCCTGGTTTTCTCTCATTATGCATGTCATTGCTTTGCGTGGTGCAAGTTAGAATGGGGGCGGCGTCATGCACTCGACAGGTGTGTTCATACCAGCGCTAACGCATCTGATCCCATCAGAACTCCGTAATTAAGCACGCTTGGGCTAGAGTAATACTGGGATGGGTGACCTCTCGGGAAGTTCTAGTATTGCACCCTCTTTTTTCCCTTTCGCTTTTCTCGTACGTCTGTATCGTTCGAGGGCGATCGCTTTGCCTTTTCATTTCTTCGTCGCAGGCCCACACCCGGAGAAGTCCTTGCAGATTTCGCTTCCCGTTCTTAGTTTTCTCTCTCTATCCATGGCATGAGGCTACTCGGTGCAAGCTTAGGTGCTTGCAGTGTCATGCAGTTGACGAATGCAATCGTTCATGCACCAACGCAACGGATCTGATCAAGACTCCGTAATTCAACGAGCTTGGGCTAGAGTAGTGCTGGGATGGGTGACCTCTCAGGAAGTCGTGGGGTTGCACCCTCCTTTTTTGCTGCGCTTTTCTCGTTTCGTCTTCATGGTTGGATGGGGCTGGCACTTTAGTAGCTGTTCTTCGTCGCAGGCTCAGGGCTGGAGCCGTCTTTTCCCATTTCCTTTTTGGTTCCTAGTTTTCTCTCATTGCGAATGTCATTGCTTTGCGCAGCGCAAGTTAGAGTGGGGGCGGCATCCTGCACTCAATAGGTGTGTTCATACCAGTGCTAACGCATCGGATCCCATCAGAACTCCGTAATTAAGCATGCTTGGGCTAGAGTAGTACTGGGATGGGTGACCTCTAGGGAAGTTCTAGTATTGCACCCTCTTTTTTCCCTTTTACTTTTCTCATACGTCTATATTGTTCGCAGGTGCTCGCTTTGCCTTTTCATTTCTCCGTCCCAGGCCCACGCCCGGAGAAGTCCTCGCTCATTTCGCTTCCCGTTCCTAGTTTTCTCTCTCTATGCATACCATGATGCTGCCCGGCGCAAGCTTAGGCGCTCGCAGCGTCATGCAGTTGACGAATGCAATCATTCATGTGCCAACTCAACGGATCTGATCAAGACTTCGTAATTCAATGAGCTTGGGCCAGAGTAGTGTTGGGATGGGTGGCCTCTCAGGAAGTCGTGGGGTTGCACCATCCTTTTTCGCTGTGCTTTTCTCATTTCGTCTTCATGGTCGGACGGTGCTTGCGCTTTATTAGCTGTTCTTCATCGCAGGCTTAGGGCTGGAGCCGTGTTTTCCCATTTCCTTTTTGGTTCCTGGTTTTCTCTCATTACGCATGCCATTGCTTTGCGTGACGCAAGCTAGAGTGGGAGCGGCGTCGTGCACTCGACAGGTGCGTTCATACCAGCGCTAACGCATCGGATCCCAGCAGAAAACCGTAATTAAGCACGCTTGGGCTAGAGTAGTACTGGGATGGATGACCTCTCGGGAAGTCCTATTGTTGCACCCCCTTTTTTTCCTTTTGCTTTTCTCGCAGGTCTGTATCGTTCGAGGGTGCTCGCTTTGCCTTTTCATTTCTTCGTCGCAGGCCCACGCCAGGAGAAGTCCTTGCTAATTTCGCTTCCCGTTCCTAGGTTTCTCTCTCTATGCATGGCATGAGGCTGCCCGATGCAAGCTTAGGCACTTGCAGTGTCATGCACTTGACGAATGCAATCGTTTATGCGCGAACGCAACGGATCTGATCAAGACTCCGTAATTCAACGAGCTTGGGCTAGAGTAGTGTTGGGATGGGTGACCTCTCGGGAAGTCGTGGGGTTGCACCCTGCTTTTTCGCTGCGCTTTTCTCATTTCGGCTTCATGGTCAGATGGTGCTTGCGCTTTAGTAGCTGTTCTTCGTCGCAGGCTCAGGGCTGGAGCCGTCTTTTCCCATTTCCTTTTTGGTTCCTGGTTTTCTCTCATTGCGCATGCCATTGCTTTGCGCGGTGCAAGTTAGAGTGGGGGCGGTGTCGTGCACTCGACGGGTGCGATCATACCAACGCTAACGCATCGGATCCCATCAAAACTCCGTAATTAAGCGCACTTGGGCTAGAGTAGTACTGGGATGGGTGACCTCTCAGGAAGTCCTAGTGTTGCACCCTCTTTTTTTCCTTTCGCTTTTCTCATACGTCTATATCGTTCGAGGGTGCTCTCTTTGCCTTTTAATTTCTCCGTCCCAGGCCCATGCCCGGAGAAGTCCTTGCTAATTTCGCTTCCCGTTCCTAGGTTTCTCTCTCTATGCATGGCATGAGGCTGCCCGATGCAAGCTTAGGCACTTGCAGTGTCATGCAGTTGACGAATGCAATCGTTTATGCGCGAACGCAACGGATCTGATCAAGACTCCGTAATTCAACGAGCTTGGGCTAGAGTAGTGCTGGGATGGGTGACCTCTTTGGAAGTGGTGGGGTTGTACCCTCCTTTTTCGCTGTGCTTTTCTCGTTTTGTCTTTTCTGGTTGGACGGTGCTTGCGCTTTATTAGTTGTTCTTTGTTGTAGGCTCAGGTCTGGAGGCGTCTTTTCCAATTTCCTTTATGGTTCCTGGTTTTCTCTGATTGCGCATGCCATTGCTTTGTGCGGTGCAAGTTTAAGTGGGGGCGGCGTTGTGCACTCGACGGGTGCGACCATACCAGTGCTAACGCATCGGATCCCATCAGAACTCCGTAATTAAGCATGCTTGGGCTAGAGTAGTACTGGGATGGGTGACCTCTCGGGAAGTCCTAGTGTTGCACCCTCTTTCTTCCCTTTCGCTTTTCTCGTACGTCTGTATCGTTCGAGGGTGCTCACTTTGCCTTTTCCTTTCTCCGTCACAGGCCCACGCCCGGAGAAGTCCTTGCTCATTTTGCTTCCTGTTCCTAGTTTTCTCTCTCTATGCATACCATGAGGCTGCCCGGTGCAGGCTTAGGCGCTTGCACCGTCATGCAGTTGACGAATGCAATCGTTCATGCGCCAACGCAACGGATCTGATCAAGACTCCGTAATTCAGCGCGCTTGGGCTAGAGTAGTGCTGGGATGGGTGACCTCTCGGGAAGTCGTGGGGTTGCACCCTCCTTTTTCGCTGCGCTTTTCTCGTTTCGTCTTCATGGTCGGACGGTGCTTGCGCTTTATTAGCTGTTCTTCGTCGCAGGCTCAGGGCTGGAGCCGTCTTTTCCCATTTCCTTTTTGGTTCCTAGTTTTCTCTCATTGCGCATGCCATTGCTTTGCGCGGCGCAAGTTAGAGTGGGGGCGGCGTCGTGCACTCGACGGGTGCGATCATACCAGCGCTAACGCATCGGATCCCATCAGAACTCCGTAATTAAGCGCGCTTGGGCTAGAGTAGTACTGGGATGGGTGACCTCTCGGGAAGTCCTAGTGTTGCACCCTCTTTTTTTCCTTTCGCTTTTCTCGTACGTCTGTATCGTTCGAGGGTGCTCGCTTTGCCTTTTCATTTCTCCGTCGCAGGCCCACGCCCGGAGAAGTCCTTGCTCATTTCGCTTCCCGTTCCTAGTTTTCTCTCTCTATGCATGCCATGAGGCTGCCCGGCGCAAGCTTAGGCGATCGCAGCGTCATGCAGTTGACGAATGCAATCGTTCATGCGCCAACGCAACGGATCTGATCAAGACTCCGTAATTCAGCGCGCTTGGGCTAGAGTAGTGCTGGGATGGGTGACCTCTCGGGAAGTCGTGGGGTTGCACCCTCCTTTTTCGCTGCGCTTTTCTCGTTTCGTCTTCATGGTCGGACGGTGCTTGCGCTTTATTAGCTGTTCTTCGTCGCAGGCTCAGGGCTGGAGCCGTCTTTTCCCATTTCCTTTTTGGTTCCTAGTTTTCTCTCATTGCGCATGCCATTGCTTTGCGCGGCGCAAGTTAGAGTGGGGGCGGCGTCGTGCACTCGACGGGTGCGATCATACCAGCGCTAACGCATCGGATCCCATCAGAACTCCGTAATTAAGCGCGCTTGGGCTAGAGTAGTACTGGGATGGGTGACCTCTCGGGAAGTCCTAGTGTTGCACCCTCTTTTTTTCCTTTCGCTTTTCTCGTACGTCTGTATCGTTCGAGGGTGCTCGCTTTGCCTTTTCATTTCTCCGTCGCAGGCCCACGCCCGGAGAAGTCCTTGCTCATTTCGCTTCCCGTTCCTAGTTTTCTCTCTCTATGCATGCCATGAGGCTGCCCGGCGCAAGCTTAGGCGATCGCAGCGTCATGCAGTTGACGAATGCAATCGTTCATGCGCCAACGCAACGGATCTGATCAAGACTCCGTAATTCAGCGCGCTTGGGCTAGAGTAGTGCTGGGATGGGTGACCTCTCGGGAAGTCGTGGGGTTGCACCCTCCTTTTTCGCTGCGCTTTTCTCGTTTCGTCTTCATGGTCGGACGGTGCTTGCGCTTTATTAGCTGTTCTTCGTCGCAGGCTCAGGGCTGGAGCCGTCTTTTCCCATTTCCTTTTTGGTTCCTAGTTTTCTCTCATTGCGCATGCCATTGCTTTGCGCGGCGCAAGTTAGAGTGGGGGCGGCGTCGTGCACTCGACGGGTGCGATCATACCAGCGCTAACGCATCGGATCCCATCAGAACTCCGTAATTAAGCGCGCTTGGGCTAGAGTAGTACTGGGATGGGTGACCTCTCGGGAAGTCCTAGTGTTGCACCCTCTTTTTTTCCTTTCGCTTTTCTCGTACGTCTGTATCGTTCGAGGGTGCTCGCTTTGCCTTTTCATTTCTCCGTCGCAGGCCCACGCCCGGAGAAGTCCTTGCTCATTTCGCTTCCCGTTCCTAGTTTTCTCTCTCTATGCATGCCATGAGGCTGCCCGGCGCAAGCTTAGGCGATCGCAGCGTCATGCAGTTGACGAATGCAATCGTTCATGCGCCAACGCAACGGATCTGATCAAGACTCCGTAATTCAGCGCGCTTGGGCTAGAGTAGTGCTGGGATGGGTGACCTCTCGGGAAGTCGTGGGGTTGCACCCTCCTTTTTCGCTGCGCTTTTCTCGTTTCGTCTTCATGGTCGGACGGTGCTTGCGCTTTATTAGCTGTTCTTCGTCGCAGGCTCAGGGCTGGAGCCGTCTTTTCCCATTTCCTTTTTGGTTCCTAGTTTTCTCTCATTGCGCATGCCATTGCTTTGCGCGGCGCAAGTTAGAGTGGGGGCGGCGTCGTGCACTCGACGGGTGCGATCATACCAGCGCTAACGCATCGGATCCCATCAGAACTCCGTAATTAAGCGCGCTTGGGCTAGAGTAGTACTGGGATGGGTGACCTCTCGGGAAGTCCTAGTGTTGCACCCTCTTTTTTTCCTTTCGCTTTTCTCGTACGTCTGTATCGTTCGAGGGTGCTCGCTTTGCCTTTTCATTTCTCCGTCGCAGGCCCACGCCCGGAGAAGTCCTTGCTCATTTCGCTTCCCGTTCCTAGTTTTCTCTCTCTATGCATGCCATGAGGCTGCCCGGCGCAAGCTTAGGCGATCGCAGCGTCATGCAGTTGACGAATGCAATCGTTCATGCGCCAACGCAACGGATCTGATCAAGACTCCGTAATTCAGCGCGCTTGGGCTAGAGTAGTGCTGGGATGGGTGACCTCTCGGGAAGTCGTGGGGTTGCACCCTCCTTTTTCGCTGCGCTTTTCTCGTTTCGTCTTCATGGTCGGACGGTGCTTGCGCTTTATTAGCTGTTCTTCGTCGCAGGCTCAGGGCTGGAGCCGTCTTTTCCCATTTCCTTTTTGGTTCCTAGTTTTCTCTCATTGCGCATGCCATTGCTTTGCGCGGCGCAAGTTAGAGTGGGGGCGGCGTCGTGCACTCGACGGGTGCGATCATACCAGCGCTAACGCATCGGATCCCATCAGAACTCCGTAATTAAGCGCGCTTGGGCTAGAGTAGTACTGGGATGGGTGACCTCTCGGGAAGTCCTAGTGTTGCACCCTCTTTTTTTCCTTTCGCTTTTCTCGTACGTCTGTATCGTTCGAGGGTGCTCGCTTTGCCTTTTCATTTCTCCGTCGCAGGCCCACGCCCGGAGAAGTCCTTGCTCATTTCGCTTCCCGTTCCTAGTTTTCTCTCTCTATGCATGCCATGAGGCTGCCCGGCGCAAGCTTAGGCGATCGCAGCGTCATGCAGTTGACGAATGCAATCGTTCATGCGCCAACGCAACGGATCTGATCAAGACTCCGTAATTCAGCGCGCTTGGGCTAGAGTAGTGCTGGGATGGGTGACCTCTCGGGAAGTCGTGGGGTTGCACCCTCCTTTTTCGCTGCGCTTTTCTCGTTTCGTCTTCATGGTCGGACGGTGCTTGCGCTTTATTAGCTGTTCTTCGTCGCAGGCTCAGGGCTGGAGCCGTCTTTTCCCATTTCCTTTTTGGTTCCTAGTTTTCTCTCATTGCGCATGCCATTGCTTTGCGCGGCGCAAGTTAGAGTGGGGGCGGCGTCGTGCACTCGACGGGTGCGATCATACCAGCGCTAACGCATCGGATCCCATCAGAACTCCGTAATTAAGCGCGCTTGGGCTAGAGTAGTACTGGGATGGGTGACCTCTCGGGAAGTCCTAGTGTTGCACCCTCTTTTTTTCCTTTCGCTTTTCTCGTACGTCTGTATCGTTCGAGGGTGCTCGCTTTGCCTTTTCATTTCTCCGTCGCAGGCCCACGCCCGGAGAAGTCCTTGCTCATTTCGCTTCCCGTTCCTAGTTTTCTCTCTCTATGCATGCCATGAGGCTGCCCGGCGCAAGCTTAGGCGATCGCAGCGTCATGCAGTTGACGAATGCAATCGTTCATGCGCCAACGCAACGGATCTGATCAAGACTCCGTAATTCAGCGCGCTTGGGCTAGAGTAGTGCTGGGATGGGTGACCTCTCGGGAAGTCGTGGGGTTGCACCCTCCTTTTTCGCTGCGCTTTTCTCGTTTCGTCTTCATGGTCGGACGG
The DNA here is from genome assembly GCA_015680685.1 of Gnetum montanum. Lineage (NCBI taxonomy): Eukaryota > Viridiplantae > Streptophyta > Gnetopsida > Gnetales > Gnetaceae > Gnetum > Gnetum montanum. The sequence goes on along the minus strand of MNCI01005201.1, from coordinate 1,973 downwards.
TGCTTGCGCTTTATTAGCTGTTCTTCGTCGCAGGCTCAGGGCTGGAGCCGTCTTTTCCCATTTCCTTTTTGGTTCCTAGTTTTCTCTCATTGCGCATGCCATTGCTTTGCGCGGCGCAAGTTAGAGTGGGGGCGGCGTCGTGCACTCGACGGGTGCGATCATACCAGCGCTAACGCATCGGATCCCATCAGAACTCCGTAATTAAGCGCGCTTGGGCTAGAGTAGTACTGGGATGGGTGACCTCTCGGGAAGTCCTAGTGTTGCACCCTCTTTTTTTCCTTTCGCTTTTCTCGTACGTCTGTATCGTTCGAGGGTGCTCGCTTTGCCTTTTCATTTCTCCGTCGCAGGCCCACGCCCGGAGAAGTCCTTGCTCATTTCGCTTCCCGTTCCTAGTTTTCTCTCTCTATGCATGCCATGAGGCTGCCCGGCGCAAGCTTAGGCGATCGCAGCGTCATGCAGTTGACGAATGCAATCGTTCATGCGCCAACGCAACGGATCTGATCAAGACTCCGTAATTCAGCGCGCTTGGGCTAGAGTAGTGCTGGGATGGGTGACCTCTCGGGAAGTCGTGGGGTTGCACCCTCCTTTTTCGCTGCGCTTTTCTCGTTTCGTCTTCATGGTCGGACGGTGCTTGCGCTTTATTAGCTGTTCTTCGTCGCAGGCTCAGGGCTGGAGCCGTCTTTTCCCATTTCCTTTTTGGTTCCTAGTTTTCTCTCATTGCGCATGCCATTGCTTTGCGCGGCGCAAGTTAGAGTGGGGGCGGCGTCGTGCACTCGACGGGTGCGATCATACCAGCGCTAACGCATCGGATCCCATCAGAACTCCGTAATTAAGCGCGCTTGGGCTAGAGTAGTACTGGGATGGGTGACCTCTCGGGAAGTCCTAGTGTTGCACCCTCTTTTTTTCCTTTCGCTTTTCTCGTACGTCTGTATCGTTCGAGGGTGCTCGCTTTGCCTTTTCATTTCTCCGTCGCAGGCCCACGCCCGGAGAAGTCCTTGCTCATTTCGCTTCCCGTTCCTAGTTTTCTCTCTCTATGCATGCCATGAGGCTGCCCGGCGCAAGCTTAGGCGATCGCAGCGTCATGCAGTTGACGAATGCAATCGTTCATGCGCCAACGCAACGGATCTAATCAAGACTCCGTAATTCAGCGCGCTTGGGCTAGAGTAGTGCTGGGATGGGTGACCTCTCGGGAAGTCCTGGGGTTGCACCCTCCTTTTTGTCTACGCTTTTCTCGTTTCGTCTTCATGGTCGAACGGTGCTTGCGCTTTAGTAGCTATTCTTCGTCGTAGGCTTAGTGCTGGAGCCATCTTTTCCCATTTCCTTTTTGGTTCCTGGTTTTCTCTCATTGCGCATGCCATTGCTTTGCACGGCGCAAGTTAGAGTGGGGGCGGCATCGTGCACTCGATGGGTGTGATAATACTAGCGCTAACGCATCGGATCCCATCAGAACTCCATAATTAAGCACGCTTGGGCTAGAGTAGTACTTGGATGGGTGACCTCTTGGGAAGTCCTAGTATTGCACCCTCTTTTTTCCCTTTCACTTTTCTCATATGCCTGTATCATTCGCGGGTGCTCACTTTGCCTTTTCATTTCTCCGTCGCAGGCCGATACCCAGAGAAGTCCTCGCTCATTTCACTTTCCGTTCCTAGTTTTCTCTCTCTATGCATACCATGATGCTGCCCGGCGCAAGCTTAGGCGCTCGCAGCATCATGCAGTTGACGAATGCAATCATTCATGCGCCAACTCAACGGATCTGATCAACAATCCGTAATTCAACAAGCTTGGGCTAGAGTAGCTCTGGGATGGGTGACCTCTCAGGAAGTCGTGGGGTTGCACCCTCCTTTTTCACTGCGCTTTTCTCGTTTTTTCTTCATGGTCGGATGGTGCTTGCACTTTATTAGCTGTTCTTCATCGCAGGCTCAGGGCTAGAGTCGTGTCTTCCCATTTCCTTTTTGGTTCCTGGTTTTCTCTCA
>MNCI01005191.1:302668-317790 GCA_015680685.1 Gnetum montanum | reverse complement strand
CTTGGATTCTTTTTCTTGGGTTTTCTGCCATTTTGACATTGTTCAGAAATTAGGAAGCTAAGTGAATAAAAATAAGTCTTTGCATGGTGTGGTTCACACGCAAAAAAAAAGTGTGAGAATTCAAAGCATACCCCTTAGACATAATAAATTAATATGGGCTACAAGCACTAGTTATGGAACTAGAAAGACATGTTACCCATGCCTAAAGGTTCCCTCTAACTAAGGCCCTTTCTCGCTTCCTACTTCTCCATCTTGCTCTCCTCAGAATGCNCTTTCTCGCTTCCTACTTCTCCATCTTGCTCTCCTCAGAATGCTGCAGACTCTTTGTGGAAGCATTCTTGTTGCTTCAAGTGGATGGATTGGTTAAGTGTGTTGATGCGAGGTCACTGGATGTGGTTTATTTGAATCTAGATTTGGGATGGGTTCTACTTGGTCACATTAACCATAAAGTACACAAGGGACTTTACACAACCTTGTTTTTTGGATTCCATTCCATTCTCTCCTCTCCATCTTTCTTCTCATTTTCCACCTCATTGTTGATTTTATCATTAGTCTGTTCTAGGCTGAGGTATTATTTTTCTTTGGTGAATTCTTTTGGGTAAGTTTTTAACTCTTGCTTACAAATGACATTCCTAGAGCCTATGGACTCTTTGGTTTGTGGGTTTGTCAGGGCATAAAAGGCATGAGCCTACTTTGGGGAGGACCCATTGCCATTTCTTTTGGTGAAATTGTTAACTTTTTTTCCTTAAACATTTCCTACAATTAATCATTTATTGTTTCATCCACATCTATGACATCCATTTTATTGGCGTTATCATTGTTATTTTTTCCATCTTTCTTGTTCATCATGTTTTTCCATCTTATAGCTACCGAAGGTTCTCTCTTAGTCATGGGGGCCCTGGCACAAATTTTTAAATTTTTTCCATTTTAGTAATTTCCTTAACCCCTACACCTTGGGTAGTTTCCAGTGATAAATCTTCAAACCAGTTTCTACAATAACCACAACTCAGCCAATGCACTTCATATTGAGGCAATGTATCAACTGCATTATGGATTATCTATCCCTGCTCATTTGTGATTGTGTTGTTTGTGCAGATGACAATCATACAAACAATGGAATGGGCTTGGAGGAAGCACTCAGGACGGACTGAAACTGGAGCATTTACAAAAGGAGAAAGTTTGGTGGCATGGCTATGGATGAACAACGGAAGGCGCAATCTTAGCATTGATGCCAACATGCTTTATTTTTTTTCTCTCTCTCTTTCTCTACAAGCTACCAAATAAAGGCTTGGATGTCATTTGTATATGAGTGTTCACCACAATGGTCATGAACACTAATGTTGTAATATGTTTATTGATCCATTCACTAGGCATGTTGAATCTGTCATCCCATTCCACCATCAATTGTCAATTAGTCAATAATCCCATACATTCCCAATATTTTGTAAGGAACTTGAGGATGAGTTTTCATTTAGTAGTGGTGGTATGATGAGAGTGGTTACTCTAGTAGTTATTCTAAGTATTAGAGAAGTTACTCTAGTGGTTTATTCTAATTATTAGAGCAGTTACTCTAGTGGTTTATTCTAATTATTAGAGCAATTACCCTAGCAGTTTACTCTAATTATTAGAGTAGTTGCCCCCAAGCCTATAAATACAATGCCCAGGTGCACAATTGAAAGAAGTCTTTTAGCAGTCAAGTAGCAAAACTCTTATAGTCTGTTTGAAAGTTAGAGTATTTTCCCAAGTACCATAGCAGGAGGTCTAAGTATGGACAGATCTTTATTCGAGCATTGTGTACCTGAGTACACCTTATGTACAACAATAAAGACGAGCTCTTTGATTCATCCTTGTAGCACTTGAGATTTGTTTTCTTACGCATTTCTTTTATTTTATTTTCTTATGCATTTATTTTATTTTATGCACTTTACATTTCTCTTATTAGCACAGCAATTCATTTTGATCAATTAATCAAATTGTTAAATTACACAAGCACAACCACTTCAAGCATGCATGTAATGCTTGGTAACCTAGTAACGATTAGCGTTTGGTAATCCCAGCAGTGTTGCATTAGTTCAGGATGTGTATGGAAAGTGTGAACGGATGCTAGTGTTAGGATTAGTTAGAACTTAGTTGATGAGTACTTAAGTTAAATTAGTCACTTAGTTACCTCTTTCCTTCCCTACTAGCGCAAGACATAAAAACATAAAAGCTATAAAAAATCATATGCCTCAAGCTTACTTAATCATACAATTGTGACATACAGGTAAGCTTGGGAAGACAATGATCAACCAACCCATCCTTCTTCCACAAGGGCACATAAGCACTTATTCTTTGGAATTCAACCGGATCATGCATGAAATGCTCATATTCGTATGGTTGAGAATAGGGGTACCTCGCCGCTCATCAACTATTAATATGTCACCAACATATAAAAATACAATAAGATGTTTTTTATTTGTGCTCTTTACATACATACATAAGTCCTCTAGGCTTCTGCTAAGAATTTTGATATATATATATATATATATATATATATAAGTCCTCTAGGACTATGCCAAGATATCTAACATACATACAACTCTTTTAGGCTTATGCCAAGACCTTCAACATACAAACTAGTCTTCCAGGCTTATGCCAAGACTTTTGATATACAAGTCTGATAAGCTAAAGTCAAGACTCTTGATACTTATTTAGGGTAAAGAAAAGACTCAACATATGGTTAATAAATTTTTTATTCCACATCCTTGGTGCACATTTACAAACCATATGCTTCTTTATTTTAATATCTCCCTAAGATTATCATTGAGGAAGAAAACTATTTTCACATCCATTTGTTCTAGATATAAGTTGCTACATTAATTCTATTATAAGGGAGAAAATTTTATCATAATCATCTCCTTCTTGAACATTAATTAGTTCTCATGAATGGTTGAAATGTCAACATCCATGGCTTTCTTCCACTCTTAATCGTAGAAATTCATTCTCTAGTTTGCATTCGTCATCCTATTTGCTAGGGAGAATTTTCCTAGCTGAGGCATGAAGGGTGACCTTTCAAAGAATTTGAGCTTATGTGAATAACAATTTATATTTATGTTACTTACATTATGGTCACATGTCATGATAGAAAGAAATTGTCTATGCAATGTTGGGATTTTAAAATTTTAGTAGATGCTCTCTAATTCCAAATCTATGCTTCACAAGACTCAAAATCTTAGCAGCATGGAATCACATGATTTACATAACTACAATTTGTGGGTGTATTTGAAATTTTTTTTGCAAATCACAAAGAATTTATGGTAAATAAAATTATAGTTAAGGATTTCTACTCATAAATTATTAAATTTAAGTTGCAAAACTTTGTTACAAATTGCACTTGATTCTTGATAATTTGGATGGAATCGATCAAGCATAGGTCCAAATATATTTATTTATATTTAAAATATATCATCACGATAAATAATTGAAAATTATTATTATTAAAAACTAGATTAAAAGAAATTTGAAATCAACATTAAATATTATATTATAACTTAATTTTAAATTATGAATAAACATGATAAAAATAAGTAAATTTCAGTTATTTTCTTACTTATACCTTGATTTATTTTAAAATGAAATGCCTTTTTCAAATTTCAATGCTTCAAATTGTCATATCTTTAAGTTTATTTTAGCATTTTGAAAATACATCACATAGAAAAATTAGTGAAATTTACAACAAAATAAAAGAAGCCTTAAGAAGTGTCAAATTTTAACACTATATTTATATGAAAGTATCATAGTATATGCTTTGTCTATGTAACTTAATACGTAAAAGTCCATGCCACCAATATGATGGTTGGTGTAGATAAGTCATGGATCAAAGATGTATCATATGTGGATGTTGAGGTTAGTATGTGATGAGTGGCAAGGTACCCCTACACTCAACCATATGAATACGAGCGTTTCACACACGATATGGTTGAACTCGGCAAACAGGCTAGTTGTGGTATCTAGATAGTTACTCACTGATCACAGTTTGCTATCTTCCCACCTGGACTAGTATTTGCTTTGTCATGTATGGTTTAGTCCAGAGTAAGGTGTATGATGTGGTCCTGAACTAGTGCTACTCCTGGAGGCAATGGAAAATAACTTTAACTAAACTAATAGGAAAAGTGGAAGAGAGTTAAGCTAATAGGAGATAAGGAGAGAGAATCTAAACTAGCCTAAGTGTGATGAGCATCTGTTCCTTAATCATTCGTACACATATTGGACCTTGTGCACAACTACCACTGGGATTACCAACCGCATGGCCTAGGTACACTACTGGGATACCAAGTAGTCACACTTAAATGCTCGTGATTAAGTCATGCTCATTCTGCATTTTAGGAGTTTAGGGTGAAGAGATATTAACTATGAAAGTAATAAATAACAATAAAAATTAAATAATTAAACTAATTGAATGTTGCAATGATGAAGTAATCTAGATCTTTATTTCTAGTCATGTGCATGTCTAAGTACATCACACTCAAATAAAGGTGTCGTACAATTACAATCATCACATTGCGAGCATGCATTGGGAGAAATGGTTGAGAGGAAAAGAATGAAAAAAAAACTACTCTAACACTAAGCTGACTATTGAAAAACTTAAAGAATCCCCTCTCTAGTGCACCTACATGTGTATTTATAGGTCCATGCAAGAGTTACGATATCGTGTATCTGATATCATGGATTCAATATCACGGCTCGATGAATCACGATTCATCATATCCCCACAACTAAATGAAAACTCATCCTCAAGTCAAAATGATAATAAGCCCCATTTATTAAATAGTGGATAGGTATGGGATTATTGATTGATAGAGGATTTATTCATGCCACAGTGGAGAGCTCAATGGAACAAAATTGGGACACAACATGAAAAATACAAAAATCAAAAAATTACAAAATTTGGTGGAACTCATGTGGTTCTAGGTGATGGTGGCCCCTCCATGGGTTACTTCCTCTTGTCTTGTGCTCTAGATTTTCAGATTTGATGATGTTGAAGTAGTGCCCAAATATTTTCCTCTTCAATTTGGGGATCCTATGCCATCCATGCTAATGCTCCAATGTTTGATGGAGTCGGCACCTCCCATGGGCATGGTAGTTGCGGAAAAATTTTGTTTGCTTTGACGTACTAGGTCGCAAACAACCATTGTTCCTTCTCGTAGGCTCTAGCTTTGTCCTTGTACTCCTAAAAATCTATAAGTCATCAAGCCAAGTCCATTACAACATCTTTTTACCCTTGGTAGCTTGCTTTAACCACCTCCAATTCAGAATTTGCGACTTCCATCTTCTGCAATGTTTTCTTGTGTTCTGCAAATTCTGCTTCATACTTGGTGTAGGTGGTAGCTACTTGACTCTCAAGCTCTATCCTCGAGCATCCTGCTGTCAACTTGGCTAGATTGGCATACCACAGATTTGCCAACTCCATGTACTCGATGAGGTCTTGAATCTGCAGGTTCCAGCTTTTAAGTGCCTCCTGGTGAGAAAATGTGTATGTGTCCAATATGGCCTACCAATCGGTGTGTTAAGCACTAAAAGCATTGATGTGGTCCTTCGCCATATGGATCTCCTTCTCGATGATTTTCTTGTACATTCCCACCTAGTCTCAAAAGTGCTCTTTTAACTTTTCATGCTGCTTCGCCTCATTCTGCCACGCACTTATTTCGATGTCCATCTTCTAATGAATGGCACGTACCTCCTCCATTGAGAGGGTTCAATTTTCTCTAGCCAAATAGTTCATGTCCTAGTTGACCCTGATCAACTGTTCTCGCAGTCGCTGAAACTTTTCTTTGAAAATGTTCTTTTGTTTCTCCACAAAGGTCAATTGAAGATTGTCAACAACAAGCTACTTATTTTCTTCTTATAAGGCCTTGAATGCCTTGGTGTATGCATAGGTTTGTGCTTATGTCTTGGAGGCATCCTAGTTGGCCTTCTCTTTTTCCTCTACCACCCTGTTATTTTCCGCTAGCAATTTGTTGAGTTACTCGGTCCTAAAGGTGTCTAGCTGGTCTACGAGAATGAATCAAGAGGGATCTCACTGTGCATCTTGTAGGATTACAGGCCTTTCTTGTAGTATTTCCAATTCCACTTTTGCATGCTTGGCCCTTATCTCTACCATGACTAGATTTCCTTTGGTGGAGATGAGTTCTGATTGTGCTATTGTAACATCCTATGGGATGTCAAAAAAGGATGTCATCACTTGTCCTATTTGCAATAATTGATCAAGCACATCCTCATGCTCCATAGGAGTCATTGAGGGACCAACCAAAGTTTGAGCATCCCGTGCTCCTATGAAATCTACTAGTGGCACAACAGAGATGTTAAAAGATTCTTTAATGTCATCTGTGATCACCTCTATGACTCTTGCTACATCCTAGTGCTGCATGACCATCACTGTGGCCCCTTCACTAGTCTCCAATTGCACCTAAAAGGATGCAACATTCCCTAAAATCTGTTGCAACCAATAAGTCTCCCCTACTCCTGTCTGAATGGACACCTCACCTCGTACATGATCTATAGAGATAGTGGATCATACGGTATCATCAATGATGCTGAAGAGATTTGCATCATCACAACTTTCCCAATAGACCATCTCAATGATGGCCTTGACATGGCTCATCGATGGTCAGTAATCCTATGGCGATGGTGGTGGTTGATCTCACTAGCTCGTGCTAGTCCCTACTTCTTGTTGTTGACTGGGTCTTGTTCTTGGAAGTTGGTTGGGCCTTGCAAGTTGAGATGTAGTGGGTCCCACTATCTATTCTTGCTCTTTTTCTGGCTCCTGCGTCTGACTAGCACTTTTTCTTGTAGCTAGTGGCTTTAGCAATTCAGCGTATGAAGCATTTTGGGCTCTTTTGGGGATGTCATTGGTGTATCCTTGAATACTAGTACACTTGCATAGCTTCCTAATGAGACAAGGGAAGGGCAACGCAAACTTCCCTGTCTTGTGTTCTTCAAACTACCTTAAGATCTCCATGAAATATAGATGAGGTAGGTTAGCTTCAATGTTTCCCATCAATATCACACTTCCTCTTGCCACATATGTTGAAATTATATTTAATCCTTTTGTGGGAAAGATGTGATAAGTTCCAATTTTAAATTATATCTTCTCTTCCAACATCAACTCTTCATAAGTCTTATCTTCCTTACCATATGCCCTGTCTAACTAAACCCTTTACGCATTAGCATCAGAGCAAGCAGACAGACAAGCAACCTTTGGCCCTATGTTTGGAAGGTTTAACACTTTCAAAATGGCTTTGATGGAAAAATCAATAGACACACCAAAAATGTCAGCTGTGGTGCCTTCTTCTTTATTGTGCCAAAATTGGTACGTTTCTCCTAAGTAACACGCACCAATTTCAAAGAGGATAGGCCATAATGGGGACCCTTTGAGGTGGTCCCTAATGGCCTTAGGAGCAAATTCTGTGAAATGACCGAAGTTCAATTCCATGATCATTGCAAATGATACGGACCTTTCACAGATGGCCTAAACACATTCTAGGGGCAACGTGAGGTGTTTTCCCTATTTAAGCACTACAGTAGCTCCTCCTTCTGCCTATCCTAATTGTACAATGGCAAGGCCTTCTTAATGGATACTAATGATTGCTCCTCCTACTCTGCATGTTGTTTGGAAAGCACCTGTCCTTTACCTCTCCTAGGTTGCTTGAACACACCTTGAGAGGGACCTTCTTGTTGTCCATTCTTTGGGGCCATCTACAATCACACGGGGCCATTCATTAGTAAGGTTGCTTACTAAAGTTAAGTTATACCTTGCTTCTTACCTTAATGAGTTTGTTCTGATTTCATGTGATTTTAAAGTTAAGAACTTTTATGGAAATGTCCCCAAAAGATTTTAATATTTGGTCCACTTTTCTTAGGTGGTTTCAGAGTTTAATTTCCCGATATAGATAAGGAGATGAAATTGTTTTTGGCACACATTTATTATTTTTATAACTAATTACCCTTGATGGTGTCCTTTGGGCAATGAAAAATTTCAAAAACTTTATAGGTAATTCGGCATGTACCCCTCCCCCATGACTAAGCTAAATACTCCAGGTTCAAGTAGGTTCAGATGGGATGAAAATCGGAGCACTAGTGAGCGAGTTATGGTTATCGAAACAAGAGATGCGCAATCACAATTCGTAGAAGAGAATTTGAAAAATTTCCCCCATGCGAATAGTTGCAAATGATGTTGATGGGCACAGGGCATCCATATATATATATATTAAGGATGCAATATCATGTACCTACTAGCGGGGACCCAATATCGTGTCAGACTCAATATCGGGGACCCAATATCGCATCCTATTAAAATTAGGGCACTTGAAAAATTCACAAAAAAAATTGTGAACTCCAAGGTATAAACTAAGGACATGTAGGTCAATGTAAAGGGGTCCAAGGTAATACAAACTAGTCTTGAAGGCACAAAAATTATAATGATGTAAAATTTGTCAATGAAAATCATGAAGAGAAGGAGAAAAAAAAGGACATGTGTTAGCTCATAGGAACGTTTGAACTGGAAAGATGATAAGGGAAAGAAAAAAGAAAAAAATGTTGGTAATACTTAGAGGGTATAAGATGATGTGAGGGAGATGTGTTGCAAGTGCAAATTACACAGGTTACGCAAGTGGATCCTCCCCAAAGCAGGTTCCAACCTATAATGCCCTTGCGTAACCACACCTTAAAATGTCCGTAGGCATGAGAAGGGTTAAATGTAATCCACACCGATCTCACAAAACACACACATTTAGATATCATCATGATGAGGTATGAACCCCATGCTACCCAAGTCACAAGTCACAAGTCACAATAACATGAATAGCGAGGTGAGGCGAATTGTAGCAAGGATTGTAGAGATTGGGACATGAGGTAACTAACTTAGCACAAAATGAATCCTCAGTGTAAGGCATGATTAATGTATCATTAACCTGTCGCTCAAAACTTAGGACCAAGTCAATTCCTCTGATCAATGACATCACATTGTTTCATCCCAATGATAGACAAAAATAAGAGCACCATGACAGCAAGGTGTATGATCACTTGGCATTTTGTTCAAGGGAGGAGTGATTCAGAATTTTTTTGCCGCACTTTGAGCTTGATCTTTTCTTTTTCTTTTTGTGTCGCTACTTTGTCACACTCTTCTTGCTCTCTCTTTCTCTTCTTCTCTCTTTTTTTTTTCAAATGCTTAATCCAAAGAAGCCGCCTACCTTTAGGCATGGGTGCATGTCTTTCCAGTGGGACCCCCTAGAATAGCATTATTATTTTTCTACTTGAGTACCTTTTGATTACTCTTACTTCCATTTTTTGTTAGATATACAAGGGTCTTAGTACAACCAAGCTACATGATAACTTTTACAAATTCCACCAAAGAGAATCCACAAGTCCCCTTGATATCACACTCTGGCCATTCCTTCTTGGTCCATCATTCTTCACTCTAGACATAATGAGCACAAAATTACTTTAAGTTTTAATGATTATAGATATCATTGTACCCAGAGTGGAACCTCTTATTAATAGAATGGGGGAGTGAATGTTGTGGGCTCTCTATCCAATTAATTAGTCACCTGAGACTTGATAGCATAGAACAACACCTCAACCATCGGTTCACATGTGTTTTATTCCTAGATGAGATTACTCATAAAAAGGTAAAAAGATAAAAAGACAAAAAGGCAAAAAGACAAAACAATAAACTAAAAGATGAAAAACTAGAAAATAAAAAATTGTAAAATTAAAGAAGAGAAAAACATTTATTAATTTTTCTATTACTAGAATGGGGGATACCCCCCATAACTAAACGATTGAGCATGGATAGAATTAATAAATGGATGGTAGGGATCCTTGCATGTTGGAGACATTGGGACTCAATCATACTTACCCCATTCGAGTTCACACACTTGATTATAGTAAGCATAGTAGGGTAATTTATAAGATGTAGTTAACTGATGAGTGGTTGACCCACTATGGTACCCGTGACCGTAAGATGGTATGCAAGGATCGGCATGTCTCCCCACGTGATGATATTCATTGGGCCATATGGTTGTTGGAGTATTGGTTGGTGACCTAGAGAAGGTAACATGAGGTTTTGGGTTCAAGAAGGGAGTTGCACCACAGTATTGGACTTGTACTAGGTTGGAAGGTGCAGTGGGCTCAGGATTGTGCTATCCCTTCTTACGGTCATGCTTAAAGAAGGGGTGTCTTTGAAGTTGAGGAGATTCCCCACTACTATTGTCAATAGTACCACAAGTAACATTCATCATTTGGTGTTGTGGTGTAAAACCCTCTAGAACAATTAGTGGCAATGTAGAAGGAGGTGAAAGATAAGAATGTTAAAATTAAGGAGTGTAAGGTACCCAAGGTGGTGTTCTTGTTGGTCAGGAAATGAGTTATGGTATTGAGGAGAATAATAATAATGTGGCGAGATAGAGGATGTTAACCTAGTTGGGGAAACAGGATGTTGAACTTAATAAGCACTTAGGTTCGGATGGTAGGAAGGGTGTGACTAGTCTGAGGGTGTCCTCCCCCACGACTGGGATCGTTGCCATTGTGATCGAACACAATATTTCTATACAAACTCTAGGTGCAACACTCTTCCATAATGCTCTTGTAAATGTGACAAGATTGGACATTGGCCCTTGGGATGATCGTATAGGAAAATGTTGCATTAATACATATGATTGGTAGTTGAGCTCTTATTTTCTTCTACCCTCCTTTCTGATTATCTAAGGGTGTTTTATCCTATTTCTTGGTTCATCATAACTCTACCTCCAATAATGTTGGCATAGTCTCCACATTTTTTATGCATCCATTCCATCATCTTATTGATCTTTGCCTCAACTTCATCCAATGATTATAGTACCAGCAAAGATGGTTCCACCTCCTTGAGGTGAGTTGATTTCTTCTCTTTAGTATCATGGGTCTTGGTTGATTTAACGTTTTGGGCCTATTGATATTTTTCAACATTCTCCCATCTAGCCATTTCTCCTTCTTCTTTTGGTACCCACTTAATAAGCTCTTGGACTTGATGGGTTTGGAGTTCATATAGTTGACCTTGGGCATACATCCCTAGGGTCTCCCTTGTTTCATTACGAATCCCATCTATAATATGGTACATTAGCCTTTCCTCAGAGAACCGATGTCCTAGGCAGTTATTCAACAATGCATGATATCTTTCTAAGGCCATGTCCATGTTATATTCAGAAACAGATAAAGAACTGAAGAAAAAGAAAACATAAGCAACACATACAGCTTTGTGTGGTGTTTAAGCAAGCACACCACTGGAAATGCATGAGAATTGTTATTAAATAATTTTTTCTAGATACAATTATGGTTACAGGAATGTTTTTGGGCTATTACAGAAGAGAACGGAAACTGGACCAGAACCACTAACTGCTGCTAACTATTACTCATTGCTGCTAACTGGTTTTGACCCATGTTGGATCAGTCACCACATAACCTAACAATCTCCCACTTGGAGATGGATCAAACAAAAAAAGTCTTACTCCCTTGCTTATTCCATAGATGCTATTAATCCCACAAACAATGCCTCCTCATTGCTAACCATGGAGGCCTGCTAAGGTTGTGCAAAGGTTCAGCTTAGCAAAGGTGACTACCTTGGTTAACATGTCTGCAAGGTTGTTTGAACCAAGAATCTTCCTCAGCAATAATGTTCCATCATCTATCAATTCCCAGATATCATGATACCTCAGCTGAATGTGTTTGGATTTGGAATGGAAGACTGGATTTTTAGCTAGATGTATGGCACTTTGACTATCAGTGAAAAGCTCATTGTTGTCTTGTGTCTTACCCAATTCTTTTAGAAGACCCTTTAACCAGATCATCTCTTTTCCAGCTTCTGAGATAGCCATATATTCTACTTCTGTGGTTGAGAGAGCAATGCTCTGCTAAAGTCGAGACATCCAGCTCACAGCTGTGTTGCCCACGATAAAGAGACAACCAGTGGTGCTCTTCCTGCTATCCAAGTCACCTCCCAAATCCACATCAGAAAAACCCTGTAGAGTAATGCTGCTCCTTTTAAAACAAAGTGTCATACCTGAAGTTCCTTTCAGATATCTTAGGAGCCACTTTACAGCTTTCCAATGCTCCCTTTCTGGATCAGACATAAACCTACTAACAACTCCCACTACATGAGCTATGTCTGGCCTAGTACATACCATAGCATACATCAAGCTTCCAACTATTGAAGCATAAGGTACTTTGGCCATGTGTTTTCTCTCCTCATCTTTCTTTGGTGCCTGCTCCTTGGAGAGATGAACATGGCTTCCCATAAGAGTATTTCTGATCTTGGCATCTTAAAGACTAAACTTTTTCAGCAACTTTCCTATGTACTTTTCTTGAGATAGCTTCAGCAATCCCTCTGATCTATCTCTAGATATTCTCATCCCAAGTATCTGCTTAGCTGGCCCCAAGTCTTTCATCTCAAATTTTCTTGCCAAATGCTGCTTTAAGCTATTGATCTCCTTCATGCTAGTCCCTGCAACTAGCATATCATCAACATATAACAACAATATTATATAACAGTCATTAGTATTCTTGAAATAGTAGCGATGATCCATCTCACTTCGAACAAAGCCATTTTTACACATAAATCCATCAAAATTTTTGTACCATTGCCTTGGAGCCTGCTTCAACCCATATAGGCTTTTCTTCAATTTACACACCATATTTTCCCTCCTTGGAACTTGGAAGCCTTCTGGTTGTGTCATGTAAATGTCTTCTTCGAAGTCACCATGTAGAAATGCAGTTTTGACATCTAGCTGCTCTAGATGCAAATCATCAGTAGCCACAATACTTAGCACTACTCTAATAGTAGTCAACTTTACTACAGGTGAAAAAATATATGTGTAGTCAATTCCCTTTTTCTATTGGAAACCCTTAACTACTAACCTTGCTTTGTATCTTTTGCTTCCATCATGTTCTTCCTTGACCGTGTACACCCACTTATTTTGCAATTCCTTCTTTTCTTCTGGTAACTCAGTTAGTGTCCATGTCATATTTTTGTGGAGTGACTTCATCTCATCTCTCATAGCCACCTCCCACTCAA
Organism: Gnetum montanum; assembly: GCA_015680685.1. Taxonomy (NCBI): domain Eukaryota; kingdom Viridiplantae; phylum Streptophyta; class Gnetopsida; order Gnetales; family Gnetaceae; genus Gnetum; species Gnetum montanum. Next base: position 304,709 of record MNCI01005191.1, on the reverse strand, counting down.
TACAATCTGTTGCCTACATTTCTTCATCCAAACATTCTGGTTCCCCAGCGTCAGTCAACAATAAGTAATGTAATGAGGGAGAGTACCTTTCTCTAGGCTTTGGTGTTCTTGCAAACCTTCTAAATTGAGGCTCTGGTGTGGCTGTTTCTGTAATGTCATTTTCATTTTTAGCTATCCTGTTTCCAGGATTTGCTTAAGTCCTTCCATCCACATCCCTCTCAGATATCTCTTCCAATTCAACCTTCTCACATTCCTTTTCTTGCTTCCCTGCAATGTTGGATTCTAAACCAAACCTATCCTTGTACACCATGTGTTCATTAAAAATGTCATCCCTGTGTCTGATAATTTTCCTATTTTGATCATCCTAGCAACGATAACCAAAATTATCAAAATCATAGCTAATAAAATAACATTTCCTGGCTTTAGGATCAAGCTTATCTCTATCATTTGATTCAATATGCACATATGAGATACACCCAAAAATTTTCAAATGTGAAAGATTTACCTCCTTCCCAGTCCATACCTCCTCTGATATTTTGAACTCCAATGGAACTGAAGGTGCTCGATTAATGAGGTAGGTTGATGTGTTAACTGCATCTACCCAAAAGAACTTTGGTAGCCCAGAGTGTATTCTCATGCTCCTAGCTCTTTCATTCATGGTTCTGTTCATCCGTTCAACAACACTATTTTGCTCTGGCGTTCTTGGAACTATCTTGATCATCTTGATCCCATTTTCTGAATAGAAATTCTTGAATTCTTGGCTTTCATATTCCCCTCCATTAATAGACTTCAGACATTTTATTTTTAAACTAGTCTGATTTTCTACTTCATCTTTCCACCTTTTAAAAGTAGCAAACACATCAGATTTATTTTTAAGAAAATAAACCCATACCTTCCTAGTGGAATCGTCAATGAAGGTGACATAATAGCTTGAGCCTCCAAGAGACTTCACTGGAGCTGGCCCCCATACATCTGAATGCACCAGTTCAAGCTTTTCAGTTTGTGATATCCTCCCTATCTTTGAGAAAGTAACTCATTTTTGCTTCCCATAAACACAATCTTCACACAAGCCAACATCATCACACTTAAACTTTGGTAACTTTCCCTTTGAAGCCAACAACTTCATACCTTTTTTTCTCATGTGCCCAAGTCTTTGGTGCTATAGGACTGAATCACCATCATAGTTAGCAACTGCAACTATATCTTTCTTTGCTGTAGTCATGTACAATGTTCCCACCTTACTACCTCATGCAACAACCAAGTTTCCCTTGGTAATCTTCCATGATCTATCACCAAATGTTGTTGTATACCCATCCAAATCCATCTGACTCATGGAGATTAAATTTTTCTTAAGTCCAGGAACATGTCTTACATCTTGCAATTTCCATTGCATCCCTTGGGTGGTCTTTATTTGAACTTCACCCTTCCCCACAATATCCAAAGGTTCATCATCTGCAAGATAAACCTTTCCAACTTCCCTGCAACATAATTGTGTGACAATTCCTTTCATGGAGTAGAGTGGAATGAAACACCTAAATCCAAAATCCAAGATTCAATGGGATTGTCCACATAGCAAATCAAAGCATCAACAATAATCTCCTCTGCTACATTCACTGATTTATCATCTTGAGTGTGATTTTTCTTCTTCTTTGGTGCCCTGCACTGATTTCTAAAGTGACCCTTCTTGTCACAATTCTAGCAAACTTCCTTATGATTTTTAGATTTTCCTCTGCCTCTAGACTTCGATCTACCATTACCATGGTTTTGACCACGTTGTGAGCTCCTACCTCTACTTTCTGTATTCAAAGTAGACCCTGAGGATTCGCTTGACTCCCTTCTACAAATTTCCTCACTAAGAATCAAGTCTCGAATATCATTCAACTTTAATTTTAAAATACCTGATGAGCTACTCACAGCAGTCATTGTTGCATACCAACTCTCTGGCAAAGATGACAGCAAAATCAACGCTGGGATTTCGTCCTCAAAGATGATCGCCACTGAATTCAATTGACTAATTATCGTATTGAATTCATTGATGTGA
>MNCI01005191.1:290904-301349 GCA_015680685.1 Gnetum montanum | reverse complement strand
GACTAGTATTTGCTTTGTCACGTATGGTTTAGTCCAGAGAGAGGTGTATGATGTGGTCCTAAATTAGTGCTACTCCTGGAGGCAATGGAAAATAACTTTAACTAAGCTAAGAGGAAAAGGGAGAGAGAGTTAAGCTAATAGGAGATAGGGAGAGAGAATCTAAACTAGCCTAAGTGTGATGAGCATCCATTCCTTAATCATCTGTACACATCTTGGACCTCATGCACGACTACCACTAAGATTACCAAGCGCATGGCCTAGGTACGCTACTGGGATACCAAGTAGTCACAGTTAAATGCTCGTGATTAAGTTGTACTCATTCCACGTTTAAGGAGTTAAGGGTGAAGAGATATTAACTACAAAAGTAATAAATAACAATAACAATTAAATAATTAAGCTAAGTGAATGCTGCAATGATGAAGTAATCTCGATCTTTATTTCCGGTAATGTGTGTGTCCAAGTACGTCACACTCGAATAAAGATGTCGTACAATTACAATCATCACACTGTGGGCATGCACTGGGAGAAAGGGTTGAGAAACTGACTATTGAAAAACTTAAAGGCTCCCCTCTCTCATGCGCCTACATGTGTATTTATAGGCCCACACAAGAGTCACGATATCATGTATCCGATATCATTATTGGAATGCGATATTGCATACCCGATATCGTGGATCCGATATCACAGCCCGATGAACCACGATTCATTAGTATGGAGGAGGGGGATACAAAGTAACTACAACTTACACCATCAATTTGTAGTTGGGATTGTTATGCATTGTCCGTGCTCTGCTCAAGGTACTTATCATTATCTTTTGAAATTTCATCCCACTATGTACACTAAAAGCACTATAAATAAAAATGAAAACATGATCATCATCAAATATAAATTAAGGAACAAAATCTTAGATAAATAAATACAACTAAAGAGCAATAGAGTCATGAAACTTGCTTGCAAACTTAATCATGGGTATTTTAATAATGAAGCTTATCTATTTTTCACTATAGCTATGTATATGTTTGAGCATCTTAGATTTAGAAAATTTTAGCTTTGAGTATAAAATAGTAAAACAAAGAAAAATGCATGACATCATCTCCATCACAAATACTCTCAATTGAATTTTAAATTAAAAAATGAGATTTAATGAATTTAAAGTAAGAATGAAAAAAAAAAGAAAAATAATTAAATGTAATTTATACCTTTGACGTAAATAATTCTATTTTAAAATATTACATTATGTTTTTTAAAAATATAATTTAAATATTTTATTATATTTAATTTACATCCCTTCTACAAACTCAAGATAATCCAAGAATCCTATTAATTTCATACGAGTTAACGTTAACCATTTACTTGAAAGTCAAGCCCTGGAATCGTGGATACGTGATTAAGAAAATCCAAGTTACAAAATATAAAATAAGGATATATACAAAAAATTCTCAATTTCTAATAAGTCAGTGTATAATCTTCAAAAATGATGTCTTTTTCCCAGGTTGACGTCGCCCTGTTATCGGGAACACAAGTTTCCCAGTTTTTTCTTCTATCCTACATCATAATTCATGCTGCAAATTTACCTTCCCCGTTGTTTTTCTTCTGCGTGACAACCTGATTCATGGTGCAAACTTACCTTCTCACTTCCCAGTTCCTCATAATTCATGCTGCGAACATACTTCCCAGTTCCTTCTTCTACATAACACAGTGATTCATGCCAGTGTTTCAGTGTTTTTAATCCAGCCAATGATGACAGGTGTAGAGATCGATAGCCGCATGAATGGCTAGATTAGAATTTATGACGACCTGACCCGGTACGACTTTTGTTAAACCTATCTTTTAATGGAAAGTCAATGCGTTTTAGGATGATTTTTCGGATTTAAGCACAAGTCCTAACTCGCTGATGTTAGCGCGATTCTTAAGAGTTCTCGACTATTTGAAGCCGGATTCATGCAGCAAACACCACAATTCATGCTGCAAACTTACCGCTTTCATGTGCATGTTTTCGCAGATACAAACAACGAAATAAAAAAGGGGAAAAAACTTTTACTGGATTGAAACTTTAAAATAAATCCAACATTACTTAATTATTTAATTTTCTTAGTCGAATTTGCAGCCGGTTTCCGACAAATAGAATGATCCTACCAGTACATTGCTAACGGGCAAGCTCTTAATTATTGTTAACAACTGCAACCTATAAATTGCATGTTGCAGGGGATTATCCTCAGCATACTTTGCATCAAAAATCAATGGATCTGTAAAGTAAAGTAAAATTATGTGCAACACGGCGCTGCTGTCTTCGCCGGTAGTGCAGAGGAAGTTGTTCAAGCCGTTCATGGCACAGCTCTTCCACAGTGACAACACACAATTATGGCGTCAACAACTTCTTCTGCACCACAAGTGAAGACAGCAGCGCCTGTAACATCCGTTGCTCATAGTTTTACTTTACTTTACAGATCCATTGATTTTTTCTGCAAAGCATGCTGAACTAAATTTTTTCTTTCATGACTACTCAAAATTGTATCTCCCAACCCAAACCAGAGATTGACAGTCTTATAGATTTTTCTGTTGTGTGATTTATATCCGCTTATTGTTCTCAGGCTGGCTCGTGTTGCAGGCGTTGATTGCTCGTGCATACACTTGTAGTACTGTGGCTGGAGATCGGAGAAAAGAATGGAAGTTTGTAATGCAGGAATACAGAGACCTGTATAATCATATCTTGCATTATGTGGAATTTATTTTTAGTTTTGCCTTTCTTCAATAATACAACTATTTTTAGTTTTTAAAAAATAGGTGTTTAGTTATTCTTTGTAAATCAATAATAGGTTGGTGCTTGTGGGCTTTAATGAGCTTATTTATTGATATTATGAGATAAGTATTTTTGTTTTAAAAGGAAAGCGCAAAATAACAACAAAGTAATAGATTTCATTCATTATGATTGAAGTTTTGCTTTGTTAAGTTACTTGATATTATTGAAAGTTCATTGTTTAACAAAGATTTTAAAATAAAAGGTTATTAATATTGAGGTATCACCCATTTTTAATGGTTACTTAAAATTTTGATAAATGAAAAGTAATTTAATTGGTTATGAAATTTAAATTAAAATGTTAATTCGTTATGTATTGTTTCTCAAATAGGGACCATCTATGAGGAATGCTTTTAGCATAAATGTACTAGGTATAACAATGAGGTGTTAGTCATGGTAAGAAACTTGATTTGGAAGCTCGAGGTCATGGGTTTGATTTCAATGGGTAATGCTACTAAGATTAATAACTATGACTTAGCTTGTTAATAAAATACAACTATCACTTAGCTCGTTAATAAAATAAGAATATTCTAAATCACTATTACAAGTGATAGTGGAAAATGGTAGGCATGACATCTTCACATCCTTTATGCACTAGAAATTTGACAATATTTATTTTCCAATATTACTTTGTTAAAATTGGGCTTTCATTTTCTCTAGATTCAGTTAATAGAAAAATATGCCTTTATTATGGATTAAAGGTTTTTTTCCCGCCGAAATGGGGGTTAAAGGAGTGTGGAGATCTTTTGATTCCATTGCTATCTTAACCATCACCAATAGAATTACATGGCCCTAANAGCTCACTAAGAAAAATAATTTTGTGTGTGTGTGCGCGCGCGTGTGCGTGCGTGCGTGCGCGCTTGTGCTTTTATGGATGGGTGTGTATCATTGGTTTGGTTGCCTATTCATTTGCTTATGGTCTATTCAAAGCACCTCTAACCAATGATTAATAGGTTTTGTGGTCTTATGATGCGACTACAAGAGTGCAAAAAACTTTTCTTCTCAATGAGTCAAGAAAAATTCTCTAAAGCGGTTCTTGAGGATTTGCAAGACTATAGTTGGTATTTTCAAAGGATGCATCGGTTGAAAAAATGGAATATCTCTTAGAAGGACATGCAATAAAATCCTAAGCATATTCAATAATTAGTTAAGTAGAAAATTTTAACAAAGATGTGGTCTAATATAAGAGGCATGAGATAATTTTATTTACACCACATTAGATCTAATAAACTAGATGTAAAAGCTCACTATCTCTTAGTTGTTATTTCAATCAAGTATCATAGTGCTGTCAACAAGCTTCGCTTAAGTTCTCATCATCTTAGAATTGAAAGTGAAAGATGAATTCAACTCCCTCGAGAAGAGTGCATTTGTAAGTTGTGTAGATCATGTGCCCTTAAAGATAAGTTATATGTATTTCTTTCTTGTGTTGTGACTACCCATTTGAGACAACATTATAATTTCACAACAAAAAACTCGTATGATTTATTTTTGATGCTCCCATTAGTGTTTGCCCAATTTATATACTTTATCTTTATTATTCATAAAAATGTAATACCTATCTAATAGATCCTATGGGTCTTCAAACATGATAAAGCTTCATTTCATTTCATTTTATTAATGACTTATTTCAATTCATAGCATGAGGCATAACTCAAATATATAATTCATAGAACTTAAAATCACGTAAACCAATTTGCTATGTCATCATTGTTATTAAATAATTGACCATCTATAGTAAAGATTTTAAGATTTATTCAAAGTTTCAACTCTTATCTTGTTAAGTGGATTTATAATGGTCCATGAATGAACCCAAGATAACCCCTTTAACTTGCGATGTACAAGCATAAACCTATATCTTTCAACTTAAGAAATAAGTACCTTACCATCAATTAAAAAAAAATTAACTTTTCTTTAACTAAGATATGATTTTGAAATTTAAAGCTAGCTAAATTTCTTCCTTTCTAAGATGCCACTAGATTAATTATAGGGGCTATGAATTATGAGTTAGATGGGTTGTTGCTCTATTTTTAAAACAAATCTCTAATATTAATTATCAATCAATTTTCACTATAGAGTGGGATAAATAGTGAAACACCACTAATTTCAGCCTAGCACTTTTAGACAAGAATTAAGCTAAGTCATGCTACTACCCAACATGAGTACAACGTGACCAAACTTGGAGGCCTCCAAAAAAACCCCCGATGGCCCATGATTCAATAGGCAAGGTCCCCCTGGGGGCCACAGGCGACTGCACCAACTTCCAACATCCAGAATCAAAAGTTTCAAGTTCAAAATGTTTGGTTTTGGCTAAGTACACTTTGGTTACTTTTTTAGACGCTGCACAGCGTAAGGATCAGCGTCACCAACTTTTGGAGCCACGAAATTGAGTCAAAATAGGCTGAAATTGAGCACAAAGACCCCCCACGACCTTCACCAAGGTCCCCAGCAGCTCCCAACCTCCAAAAAATCAAGATTTGGGCCACAAATGTGCCATTTTGACTTGGTGATGCTGGGGTTATTTTTTTCAAACATTGCATAGTGTAAGGATCAGCGTCACCAACTTTTAGAGCCCCAAAACTGAGCCAAAATGACTTGATTTCAAGGGTGCAAGTCATCCTTAGGGTTCACTATTGATAACTATGGGTCCCAACCTTCAAAAGTTCTAGATTTTAGCTCAAAATTGCAAGTTTTGGAGGTCACACTGTAGGTCACGCTGGATGCTAGACAAGCAAGGCGGAGTTAATCCTCCTTGATTTTCTTTGTAAATTTTTATCATTTGAGGGCTTGTCTCAATTATTTGTATTTTCATGGGCTTGAATGACCCACACGTTGTGAGATACATTGAATCTGTTCAAAGAAGGCAAATATCCAGCTCGTGCACAACTATCCAACACACATCCAACTCATGCACAACTATCCAACACAGATACATTGAACCTGGTCAGAGAATGCAACTATCCAACACACATCCAACTCGTGCACAACTATCCAACACAGATACATTGAACCTGGTCAAAGAATATAACTATCCAACACACATCCAACTCATGCACAACTATCCAACATAGATACATTGAACCTGGTCAGAGAATGCAACTATCCAGCACACATCCAACTCGTGCACAACTATCCAACATAGATACATTGACCCTAGTCAAGGAATGCAACTGCCCAAGCCTAGACCAACCCTATAAATACCCTATCAATTCACATAAACTGGGAGGAGGAAAAAGAGATTGGAAGAGGCAAAAATGGGAGAGATTGGCAACTTTGAAGAAGGACAGAATTTGCAATCCTTGGGCGCTCGGCAAACCTGATTGTTGGCTTCCAAGTATTTCTCACGTTCATCCCATTTCATCGTCACATCATCGTGTCATATCATTCTGGGGCTAGGCTTTTGACTTTCTATACACACGTGTGCAACTACGTTTTGACCGATGCCTATTCTTGTTTAAGAAATACAATATAGTTTCATTATTGCCTTCCATTCACATTATTTACTTCAGTTTATGCTTTGTTTACAATATAGCTCTGTTTATGCTTTATTTATAATTTAGTACACCCTGTTTACATTTCGTGTCGCTGTTTGCATTCCGTTTACATCTCGTTTACACCATTTACGATAACCCCAGCACTAGCTGTAGCTTACGCTCGGGGAAGTCCTTGGTTGATTTGCGTGCAAACCATCCAAGGCACTCTGCCTTCATTTCCTTTTCCAGCTTTCCCTCAAGCGAAGGCAGGGTCAACTGTGCGTGCCTAACGATCTCTTGGTATCTATTTCCCTTCTAGCCTTACACCGATGATTTAGGTCAGTACAGTTTTTGGTGCTAGAAGGAGGGCCACTTTCTTGTTATTGGTCAAAACGTCACTACTTGTCAAAACTCATCCACCTTGCTCATTTGAGTCTCCTCATCCCTATTGATCACACTGAGCTTGTGTCACACCATGCTACAACTGCTTGCAATCCAACTCCATTCGTCTACCCCAGTCCATTCACGTTTATCATGGAATCTTCCCAAGTCAACCCGGAACACTATAGATTGCTGACTTTGAGGCCGAAGCTTCAAACCTTGTGACTGCTACGGAATCCATAACCATTATTGAACACATAAATCCTCAAGGTCTTACATGCCAATCTCTCAGGCTACAGGACAAAGGCCTTATTCATGCGACTCTTACACCCGAACAGTATAATTTTATCTGTGTCAAAATCCAAGCCAACCTACCCATTGATCGTGTAGAAAGGGAAGCTAAGAGAGAATATGAATTCATCTACAAAGGAGGACGTGAGTTTATCCCTTCTACATTTGACATAATCCCACTATCTGAAAACCATCATAAACTCATATCCCAGCTTCTTATGGCTAGAAGTCAAGCCTTACAACTACCTCCCATAGAGCCTCAAGATGAAGAAGATGACTTTGCAACCCAATCTGAACATGGAGAATCATACCACACCATTAGCCCCCATGCCCATACAAACCCCTTATCCCATCCTTTCCTGGAAGAAACTGTGTTTTCTTCTTCCTCTGCAAACACTCAAGCACTTGTTCCCCATTCCATTCCTATCTTCTCCATGCTCAATAACATTCACTTTGATGCATCCACTTCCATCATTCCTCCACCAGTGTAGTCCCAACAACTCCTTCAAACCAATGCAGGTTCAATCTTCCAACCTCAAGTAATTGGAATACCGTCAGTGATACCAACTTCCACATCCATCCATTACATACCCCAGGTACAGATTTATGGGGCACCATTGATTACTCCAACCTAACATGTGCAAGGTGTTACCTCAAAACCTGTAGCTGGCTCCACCGATAGTCTCAGTCCCGAATACCATCCCACCACAAAAAATGTTAGCCCAACAACCTTTCTTTCCCTTTCCAATGCAACAATTAAACCATTATCATCCACAATCTGTGCAATCCACAAGTTTTCCTACCACCCAAGAATGGGCAGACATACAAAAAATGATGCACTCATTCGCAGAAGAATTAAAACACCTTAAAACTTTCAACAATGAGGAAGTCAAGGTACTAGATTTCTATCAAGATGACCCAATTGACCCCTCAGTTCCACCCTTGACCTTGCCAAAAGGAGTCTCATTACCTCAACTGACCAAGTACAATGGAGAAGGGAACCCAAATGTCCACCTAGTAACATTTAGAACCAAAAGCCTTTTACTTCAAGCATGGCCCCATGTAATTTTGCGAGTGTTTGCAATGTCCTTAACCGGAAAAGCCTTAGACTAGTACCGATCTTTACCTCGTAGCTCCATATCTTCTTTAGAGAGTTTGTTACATCAATTTGTCACCTGTTTCAAGTACAATTTGAAACCTGAAGCCATGTTAGATAGCTTAATTCAAGTTAAGAAAGTGCCATTAGAGTTAGCACAGAAATTTATCCAAAGGTGGAGTGCAGGCTTAAACGAACTTCATGAACCTATCCCCAAACATATTTACTCACTATCCTTAAGTTAGCCATGAATGACTTTATTAAGTAAAAACTTTACTACCTGAAAGCCCGCACATTGAGCAAAGCATTCATACAAATCAAAGACATAGAAGAAGCGACGCAAATAAGTAATGACCCAGCCTACTCAACCTTTAAGAGCCAACACACGAGGAAAGATAGATCCAAAACAACGGTAGCAGTAGTGGCTGAGGGAAAACAACCCGCTATCCCAAACAACTATGAAAGAACCACACCCACTCATATACCTGAAAATTCCTCAAATAGAAACAACAACATAGGTCATGCCTGTACCTTCGAAAGAAAAGACCCTACTCAATACACACTATTGCCCATGAAGCCTTCACAACTACTTGATCAACTTCTAAAGGCTGGGCTAATTTAACACAAAAAAATATCTCCTGTGGCCTCGCAAAGACATGATTGCTTTTGCGAATTGGCCAAAAATCCAGCTTTAGCAACAGCCAACGAACCTCCCATTCCAAAAAGCTTTAGGTTGGATAGGTTTTTTGAATATCACCAACAATGTGGTCATGGGACTGATTACTGCTTTGAGTTGAAAAAAGACATACAACGCATGATAGATGTGGGTGAAGTAGTGTTCAATGAGACAAACCCAGTAAGGCCTCAAAACCAATCCATGGGGGTCTACAAGAATCCTCTCAATGCCAAAACCAACAATGCCCCATATGTGATTACTACTGTCCATGTGGAAGACAGAAAAGACGTTCCTCAAAAGACTTTTGTGATTCACGGGCATTCAAAAAACACATCTACCTTAATANCACCAAAACAAAGATGAAGTCGTGAGTCATATCCCAAACTCAGCATTCTCAACTCTAACTTAAAAACCCCTCCACGAGAAATATGAATGTTGGGTCAANAAACTGACCCATTCCCTTTGTGGTCCAGGTGCCAAAACACCTTGGTACACAACCCACCTCCCCTTCTCGACGACCTTTGCGAAAACATCTTGCCGATGGGCTAATAAGAGAGCGCTTGGAAAAAGAAAAAAGAGAGCGCATGGAGAGAGAAAATCATGGACACAAATTAGGACTGCCAAAGCCTACACCGCTAAACACCATCCCCATAAGTCTGTCCATTAATGAGCCTAGTACAAGTCACCAAAACAAAGATGAAGTCGTGAGTCATATCCCAAACTCAGCATTCTCAACTCTAACTTAAAAACCCCTCCACGAGAAATATGAATGTTGGGTCAAATGGACCAAATCTCTACGGATAAGAATGTCCCAAACGGTAAAGACCTAGCAAATGCGTTGACCCAGGTCACACAAGCCTTAAAACAAAAGAATACTTCTTTAAGTTTGTATGACCTAGTAATGACTTCACCAGTACATCGAGAGGCTCTTGTACAGATGATAACTTCAATTCCTGTTAGTGAGGATCTTCCTGCAAATGAACCATCCATTTATGCAGTATTATCCCCACAACTTCAAGAATCGAAGACCACATCCTTAGAATTCCATGTTAAGGACATTAAGCTAGATGAGAAAACAAGGGAAATCACCATGGCCCCTATGTTCATAACAATACAGGTTGATCATTTCAAAATACGTAGGGTGCATGTCGATGATGGTGTGGCAACAAATGTAATATCTTTTTCTGTCATTGAAAAATTGGGACTCACTGAACAAGTACAGCCCACAACAACCTCTTTCTTGAGATCTTTCAGTGGTTCCCGTGTGGGAGTGAAAGGCATGGTTACCTTAGATTTCATAGCCAAAGACCAATTCCCTACATCAGCTAAATTCATAGTGGTTGATGAAATTCCAGGGTTTAATTTGATTTTAGGATGTCCTTGGCTAGCTCAACTTAAAGCTGTATTCTCACCAATCCATCAAGAGATCCACCTACCTTATGAGGGAGGTGAGATCATCATACATGGGGATACAACAGCATCGATCACTTCCTCATACCTTGAGGTAGGTCAAGGGTCGAAAATTGAGTTCGTTAAGCCTAAACAAGAAACCATGAACATACATCAAAACATGAACCCAACATTGACTCACAATCCAACTAGCACTAAAGAAACACAAGAAGACACAGACATAAGAGCCATTCCTGCTGATGTTTCTTGGTCAGAACTACCCTTTGATATCACTGATGAAGGGGAAGGTGAATATAAAATCATACCCATACACCCAGCCCTACA
>MNCI01005191.1:253521-290786 GCA_015680685.1 Gnetum montanum | reverse complement strand
TCCGAAATGATGTTAAACTACGAACTGTCCGAAATGGCATTAAACTACGAACTATCCGAAATGACGTTAAACTACGAACTATCTGAAATGATGTTAAACTACGACATGTCCGATAAGATGTTAAAACTGCCAACAAACATCCACAATGACATTAAACTAGCCACAGTTAGAAATGGCCAATTCCGTTTAAAATTTCTTGAAAGCGTTACTACCTTTGGCCCACCATGGCATAAAACTGGTAATCCTTTCTTTAACAACAGATGCAACAGTCCATCAACACTTTAAACTGATGTACCAAGCTCGAAACGGCTTTAAACTAAAGCCAACAAATTACAGATTTACAAACTCCCATCATCTTACATTGAATTTTCGCTTATAGGTTACAACTTACGATTTAGATTCTTGCATGGTCATTGCTTTCTTTTCCAAGTATTTACCTTACATCTTTCTTTACACTTTAGAAATTTATTTTACATTTAGTTGCATACATATACTCTAGAAAATAAAGAAAAACAATAAAAAACATGAAAAATGACAAAAATATTTACATAGAACATCAAGGTAACGAAGGAATGCAACCATTTTATACCATAATTGAATTTAGGCCATTGCATCAGTCTTTATACATTCCATCAAACATCCAAAAAATCCAAAAACACTTAACAACTTAAAAGCTCACGGATGGGGTTAATCCCCAAGATCCTCTTCATCATCCGCCCCTGCTCCACTAGGGCCAGCTCCATCATTAACATGTCCCTACAAACAGAAAATAGAAAATAGAACAAAACAGTTAAGGGTAACAAACATTTGAAAATTTCATAAAATTTTAAAGTCTCCGCGACCTTATTGTCCACTTGAAAATTTAAGTATAGGAATTCTAAAATTTAAAAATAGTGAAAATGGCAAGTCAACATCCAGCCCGGAACGACCTAAAACTATACTTTTTTTTNGAAAATGGCAAGTCAACATCCAGCCCGGAACGACCTAAAACTATACTTTTTTTATTCCTTTTCTTTCATTTATATATTCCAAATCTATGTACAACAGGTGTCGCTTGATGTTGTTTTTCTTCCTGGTTGATTTTTTTGCAGGATCTCGCAGGCACATAGCATGACCATGCATGCAGCATCACACTTTACACAAGCAAGGTAAGCATCAGTCCACTATGACTATAAACTGGAACAGAGTAGTCCTAGAATCATGACTTAAAACTGATACCACAGAATAGTCCTGGATCATGACTTAAAATTGATACCACAGAGAAGTCTTGGCATCATGACTTAAAACTGATACCCCAAAGTTCTGTCCAGTATGACACTAAACTACTACATCTATCTACCATGACATGAAACTAGCATCCAGAGTCCACTAAGACTATAAACTAGTTTGCCTCTTCATAGTCCACTATGACTATAAACTCACAATGCACCGTCTGCTATGACGCTAAACTAGCACCGTCCAAGGGGTTATGACGTGAAACTAACCCATGATAGTCCACTACAACTATAAACTGGTGTCATCATCAATGACCAGGAAAAACTTGAAAAGATCTATTGTTGTAGTTGGCTATTCCTGTTCCACAAAGACTTGTTGCATGATTCATTCCATGGGGCCTGATGAAACTGATGCTGTTCATGATTCTGTTTGCTTTGAAAGCTACACATGGTGACTTCATCTCCTTGTTTAAAGTGTTTAGCTGACTGTTTCATTTGTGGTTTTCTTGTCTTCTTGGAGTTGTGTTTATAGGATGACACTTCTGAGGCGTTCGTGCATAGATGCACTTCATCATGAAGACAAGGTATCACATTTTTCCTGATGCACGCGACTGGTTTAATCAATCCGTTCATAAGTACATTCCTGACTCCCGATGCATTCCCCATTCCCCATCATGCTCCCTTATCCTATTCAATTACATCCCCCTTGATACATTCCACTCATCTCAAAACTCTTGATACATTGTTGCATACTATAACTCCCTAAGCAGTTGCAACACAAAACACAGTACACAATGCATGACACAAAATGCAAGCGCTCGAACATGAGCACAACGCTAAAAGCAAGCTCTTTTAAAAAGACCAAAGAGAAAAAAGAAAACAAAATGAAGAAAAAGAAAAAGACAAAATAAAGAGAAAAAAAACAAGAAAAGAAAAAGCACAAAAGGTCAAAGAGCAAAATACACAGAAAAGGTCTTCATGACCCTATTGACATCATAAACAAAAGACTATTAGCCATTCTCATACAAGCCCTAGGCAAGAAGGCAATTGTCTTGAAAAACAGTTACACTTGTGTCTCAAAGAGACCAGGCTGCACATCACCACATGGCTTTGGCTATTTACAACAGGCCTCATAAACACTCTATAAGAGTCCTGTTTCTCCAAAGAACATACTTCCTATGTCTTGGCTTCGAGTCTGCTGAACACTAGCTATGGACAAGGACCAAAATATAGCTCATTCACATGAGAGCACTCCTCTCCCACAATCCCGATAGCAATCATAACCCTTAATCCACTCCCGACTTCCCCTAGTTACAATCCCTTACATCTTAAACCACATCCCCTCAATCCTATGTACTTTTGAAAATGGTGCGATAATATCCAGCCAAGGCCTGATGGTTAATGTTTGGTACTTGTTTATTCATGGTGTTTGCACTTCTTTGTCGATGCCTCTCAGGTGAATTCCTCCAGACGTCAATAAAGAGGGGCTAATGAAACACCACTAATTTTGGCCTAGCACTTTTAGACAAAAATTAAGCTAAGTCATGCTGTTGCCCAACATGAGTACAGTGTGACCAAACTTGGAGGCCTCCAAAACAGCCCCCGATGGCCCATGATTCAATAGGCAAGGTCCCCCTAGGGCCCACAGGCGACTGCACCAACTTCCAGCATCCAGAATCAAAAGTTTTAGGTTCAAAATGTTTGGTTTTGGCTAAGTACACTTTGGTTACTTTTTTAGACGCTGCACATCGTAAGGATCAGCGTCACCAACTTTTGGAGCCACGAAATTGAGTCAAACTAGGCTGAAATTGAGCACAAGGACCCCCCATGACCTTCACCAAGGTCCCCAGCAGCTCCCAGCCTCCAAAAAATCAAGATTTGGGCCTCAAATATGCCATTTTGACTTGGTGACGCTGGGGTTATTTTCTTCAGACATTGCACAGCGTAAGGATCAGCGTCACCAACTTTTAGAGCCCCAAAACTGAGCTAAAATGACTTGATTTTAAGGGTGCAAGTCATCCTCAGGGTCCACTATTCATAACTATGGGTCCCAGCCTTCAGAAATTCTAGATTTCAGCTCAAAATTGCAAGTTTTGGAGGTCACGCTCGATGCTAGACAAGCAAGGCGGAGTTAATCCTCCTTGATTTTCTTTGTAAATTTTTATCATTTAAGGGCTTGTCTAAATTATTTGTATTTTCATGGGCTTGAATGACCCACACGTTGTGAGATACATTGAATCTGTTCAAAGAAGGCAAATATCCAGCTCGTGCACAACTATCCAACATAGATACATTGAACCTGGTCAAAGAATATAACTATCCAACACACATCCAACTCGTGCACAACTATCCAACACAGATACATTGAACCTGGTCAGAGAATGTAACTATCCAACACACATCCAACTCGTGCACAACTATCCAACACAGATACATTGAACCTGGTCAAAGAATGCAACTGCCCAAGCCTAGACCAACCCTATAAATACCCTATCAATTCACATAAACTAGGAGGAGGAAAAAGAGATTGGAAGAGGCAAAAATGGGAGAGATTGGCAACTCTGAAGAAGGACAGAATATTCAATCCTTGGGTGCTCGGCAAACCTGATTGTTGGCTTCCAAGTATTTCTCACGTTCATCCCATTTCATCATCACATCATCATGTCATATCATTCCGGGGCTAGGCGTTTGACTTGCCATCCACACGTGTGCAACTATGTTTTGACCGGTGCATATTCTTGTTTAAGAAATACAATACAGTTTCATTATTGCCTTCCATTCACATTATTTACTTCGGTTTATGCTTTGTTTACAATATAGCTCTATTTATTCTTTATTTATAATTCAATATGCCCTATTTACATTTCATGTCGCTATTTGCATTCTGTTTACATCTCGTTTACACTGTTTACGATAACCCCAGCACTAGCCGTAACTTACGCTCGGGGAAGTCCTTGGTTGATTTGCATGCAAACCATCCAAGGCACTCTGCCTTCGTTTCCTTTTCCAGCTTGCCCTCAAGCGAAGGCAAGGTCAGTTGTGCGTGCCCGACGATATCTCGGTGTCTGTTTCCCTTCCAGCCTTACATCGACGATTTAGGTTAGTAAAAATAGGATGATGCATATTAATTGCCATAAGAATGAATGAAAAAATTTAAGTCAAAATCTTAATTTCTTATTAAAAAGCAAAAGCATATTAATATAATCTAGCTACTTGATAAGCAATAAATATTTCAAACATCAAACCATACAAATTACACCATAATCTGTGAATGGATTAATATTATCTCTAGGGAGTTAATGCATGATAGTTGATCATCATATTCTTACTTGAGTTAGTTGTACACAATGTAAATAATTTAACTCATAGTGAGATGTATGATGCAATGATGTTGTTTGGTTATAATAAAGCTAAAGGAAAATTTGAATATTAAAATTATTAAATCTAAGAAACAATGAAAAGAAATGTTAAACTAGCCTAATGGCATTAAAAGTATTTGGTCCTAGCTTATTATACATGTCCTAAGATAGTATAATAGCTACTAAGATTATTAAGAAACTTTTTAGTAGGTGAGCTAAGTGATATCATTACTAGTTATCATATGATTACACATTACATTCAAACCTAGTTGTACTTATTTCATAGAGTAACTAATGTATAATAAAAAGTAAAATCTATGCTCAATGATTTACTGTAATGATCATAAATAATCTTAATATTCATTTCTAGCCATGGAACATGTTTAGGTACATTCTATTTAAATCAATATTTCGTGCAATCACTTTAGATCATACTACAAGTACTCATGGACTAACTCTATATTTATAGAATAAAATTATAAGAGACTACCCAAGTTGGGATAAAATATGTGCATTAAGTGCAATAATTGATTAATATTTATAGGTATTACCAACCCCGAATACATCACATCTATGATACATTATGAAAACATATGATATCATAGGTGTGATATCATACTTAACTTATTAACTATTCAACATACCTCCAAGACCAACTAGAAACTCATCCTTACATCAAAAAAAGTGAAACTAAGTTTGTTACAATATTGTGAAGGAAATTCAACTAACTTAATGGACAAATAAATAATTAACTGATTTGCTGGACTAGACTATTGCATTGCATTATTTATTTGAGTAGACTACAATAAAGACAAAAGCATCTCGATATATGAAAAAAAAATAAAAAAATCAAAATCTTCAAAACATTTGATGTAAGTCTTCATGTTGTTCCTAGAGGTGGAGGCTCTTCCTATATTGGTTGTTATTGTATCATCTTCATGTGGAAGTAGCTTCTTATAGCTCTCAACTTATCCTCATTAGTCCTAAGATTATTCATTGTTCAATCCAAATTGATAAGGTTTTTTGTTGTAAACACTTTTCACGAATAAGATAACTATAGGATTAATTTGTTGGCCTCAACATACCAAGCTGAAAATTTGTTCTTTTTAATGTCAAATTGTTTCACTTGTTTGTGCAAATCTTGGTAATCTACCATGCATTTTCCCATATTATTAGCTACATCCCTTTAATTAGTATATATTTTTTTAATACTTCTAATTCCACATTAGAAATATGTATTTTTTGTTATGCCTAATTATGGTGTTTATGCTAATTTTTATATAAAAGTACATAGCTAATAGGTACTTTTCAAGTTCATTCTTGGTCTACCTATTGTTAAAATTTCCAAGTTTGCATATCTATGATTAGCCAATTCAAATTACTAAGTTGTGCCATTAATCTATGATTCTTTCATTTTTATCTATGCCAAGTTGATTATTGTAATGATATTACGGACTAGTTGTCATTTGAGTATTTTTTTGAACTTTAACATTGATTTTTGGCTTTTCCAATTTAATTTATTTTTCATTTATCTACTTCTGCATGTTGAATTATTCTCTAAAATTCTTCTTTAACTTTTTGTGCTCTTTGGCTTCATTTGCACTAATTTCAACTATGAACTTTTGATGAATTATATGCATAATTTTTTCATTGATAGGTTCCAATTTTCTATGGTTAATTTATTGATGTATAAGGCTTTCCTCTAGCTAGTCTTTTTCTTTTCCTATCTTAGTCAATCTTTTATTTTCAATAGTGAGGTTCTTATTTTCTTCTTCTAGTGTAATACTATCTTTTACATGATCATAAGTCTTGGCATCCACTGCTAAGACATTCCAAATGGCTTGTTTCCTATTTATTTCTAGTTAATTCTAGTTAACTATGAAATTACTAACATGTTCTACTTTAAACTACTCTAATTGTTTTAAAGAAACATGTCTTAAAGTTCAATTCTAAGTTGGATTAATTTATCTTACATTCCATAGACCTCTAACTTACATATCGTAATCTAGATTCAATAATAACCAACTTTCCTTTTATAGAGATGAGTTAAGACTAGGTGGCTGTAATAGCCTCAAGAATGTCTAGGATATCCTTGATAATTTATCTTATCTACACCAATCTTTCCAATGCATCCTCATGTTCATCAACATTTGCTTTCTTTTCCTTTTCTTTAGCTATAACTATTGTTTGCACATCTCACAATCCGTACTGGTACTATTGGAATGTTTAGAGCATATTTAATGTGATTTATGATAATTTTTGTAACTTCTTGATCTCCTTCATATCGTATTATCACAAATGTGGCTCCCTCTCCTATTTCAAGTGTTACTTGAAATGCGACAACTTTTACAAAGATTTGAGCAATCCAATCATCTCTTGTAACATTTACTAAGATCTGCCCTCTTATAGGATCCAATGAAATCTCTAGTTGATCTTGTATAACCTTGAACATTCTTGCCACCTTCCTTATTCTTTAGCCAACTATTTTTGTAATTTCTTGTAAATAACTCCTAGATGGTCTATAGTCTCATAGTTTTGTTACTGCAATATGGGTGTTATGCCCTATACCCCTAGTTTCTACTACTAGAATTTTTTCTATTAGTATGCTTGATGGTTCTTCTACTTGATCTTTCTTAGTAAGAATAGATTTTGTAATCATTTTGTATAAGGAAGTTTGAACTTTTTAAACTATGTTATTGGTTTATCATTTAATACCAAATCTTTTGCATAACTTCTAATGAACCATGATTTGTCAGGCTTCGATATCGAACCCATGATATCAAATCCGTGATATCGGGTATGCAATATCATGGCCTAGCTTACGATATCGGATGCACGATATCATGATTCTTGTGTAAGCTTATAAATACACATTTGGAAGCACAAGAAGGGGAGTAAGCAGGTGGAAGTGTAGAGTCTTTTTGTTCATTTTTAGTTCATCTCAACTTTTTCCCCAGTGCATGCCCGCAATTTGATTATTGTAATTGTATAGAACCTTTATTCGAGTGTGACGTATTTGGACATGTGCATGACCGGCAATAAAGATCAAGATTACTTCATCATTGCAACATTCACTTAGTTTTAATTGTTGAACTGTTATTGTTATTTATTGTTTTCTTAGTTAATATTTCTTTACCTTCCTTTACTATCCCTGTTATTAAATGTAGAATGAGTACGACTTAATCACAAGCATTTAAGTGTGACTACTTGGTATCCCAGTAGCGTATCTAGGAGTGCTTAAGTAACATGCGCTTGGTAATCCCAAAAGTAGTACACAAGGTCCAAGATGTGTATGGATGATTAAGGAAAAATGTTCATCACACTTAGGCTAGCTTAGATTCTCTTCTTACATTCCCTCTTAGCTTAAAGCAAAGTTATTTTCCATTGCCTCTAGGAGTAGCACTAGTTTAGGACCACATCATACACCTCACTCTAGACTAAACCATACATGAAAAAGCAAATACTAGTCTAGGTGGGAAGACAGCAAATTGCAATCAACATGTAACTATCTAGATATGACAACTAGCTCGTTTGCAGAGTTCGACTGGATCATTCGTAAACGCTCTTATTCATATGGTTGAGTGTAGGGGTACCTCACCACTCATCAACTTCCTTGTTAGGTAAGAAAATGACAATGTGAATTTTTTTTATTGCTTTTCTTCAAATCTTCTTTCAATTTCCAAAGAGAAAACATGGGTCATGTTGGCTAGATATTTTCCACTAGAAATGGTACTACCTTGCTTTCATCCATTGATATCCTATTTAGGTGCTTAGTAGGATATATGTGGTAGGTACCTATTTTGAAATAAAATTTTTTTGCTAATGAGAATTTTCCAAACTTTTTATTTTTATCTCTATAAGTCCTTTCTAGCCATAAAGTTCTTATTTCTATGTCAACTCAGTAGACACCATAACTATCTTTATTCTAATGTTGGGTAGTTTCAACACTACAATAATAGCTTCAATAGAATAAGAGACTAAAATACCTTCTATATTTTTTGTAGTATCTTATTGCTTGTTATGCTAGACTTGGTATGTTTTTCCTATCTACCATTTACTATTTGTAGAAATTATTAGTTAAAATGATAAGGTTTACAATTATTTCCACATTTCTTGTAATGAAAATTCTAACAATAACCCAAAATTTTATTTTGCAATAACAATAGTCATAATTGATTTGTCACTAATGGCCTTGACATACTCTTTTGAAAGAGTGACTTGTCTACCTGCTTTTGGAGTAGGTGGTACTAATGCTTCAGCTTATGCTAATTACTATGTTTCGGATGTCGATTACTAGACAATCTCATATTGGATATTTTGTTCCTCAACATGTCATTCTTATGATTGGTTTCTATTACATCCTCTACACACTCTCCTTTTAATCACTTTTCATAAGGCTATGATGGTCCTCTAGCTGCAAGGTTTTACTTTGGAGCCATCTGTAATCACTGAATATTAATTGTAATTCTTCCTAAACATTCCAAAAAAATTCAAAGTGATTCTTAAACCTTCTTCAATCCCTTCAATTTGATTGGAAACTGAAAGGAAATAATCATCAAGCACATAAGTGATTGCAGAATTAATAGTTTTGTAAACATTACTAAAAAGCCCAATTTGCAATTGATAAAAAATTTTCAAATTAAAACGTAAGAGCAAAGGAAAAATTATCAATGCTAGAATCTTAATTTACAAAATTGAAAATCAATAGTTTAGTACACTAACAATTATAAGATGCTTTACCAAATCTCTTAATCAAGAATTTAAAAATTCTAAAAACATTCCCAAATTGGAAAAACGAAAAAACATCAAATAATTATCGATCAATTACTAGATCCTAAATTGATTATTTAAAAAATCAATATTGTAGCATTTCAGCTTGATCACAATTATAGAGAAATCATTGTAAATCAAAGTGTAATAATAATATTTTCTCAAAATGCAAGAGTTTATAAAATAAAAAAATTTGAATATCTTAGAGCATTTAAATTCATCAAAGTTTTCAAAGTCACTATTATAATGCTTTAAAAATAGAGTGTTTGAAACATTTCCACAATGTGCTATGCCTCACTCATGCCAAAAATCTTAGCTCTATGCACTCAAAGGATTTTAAATGATAGAAATCGAATATGCGGTTTGGAAGTTAAGGTGTGTAGAAAGCTTTGGAGTAAGAAAACACCATGAATTCCCTATGCATTATGAAACAATATTAAAAAAATGAAAGGTGCATAGATATATATAGTTTTTTATAAGGGAAATATTCTAGATGTGACATCATAGGCCCTACAATATGATAGCTATGATATCACTAACCTTCAAATTTGGATTTAAGCATGTATTTTGGTCAAATTTTTGCACTCTATGTGCATGTGTGTATGTGCATGCACATACAAAATTGGATTTTAGGACTATCTACTCAGATGTATAACCTTACAATTAAAACTTTGAAAAAATAAGTGAAGAAAATTAATTATTAATAGAGAGGTAGATCTAAGTTGTAAAAAATTTGAACTTAAAATAACAAAAGGATTTGAGATAGAGAGCTCTATCTTAATACCAAAATTTGTTTTAAAATAAGAAAGTAGTACCACTTATGGAAGAACTTTATCACTTCAGCTATTTTTAATCTTCAATCAAGAATATTTACCACAAAATATAACATTCTTATCAATACTAATTTTAATCTTTGAGTTAATAATATTATTATTAGACAAGGAAAAATTATTTTTATGAGCTATCTAGGCTGCTTAATACTTTCTCTAGTACTAATAAAAAAATACATATAAGCTTCTATCTTCTCTAGATTTTTTATTACTATTTGATCATTCTTATTATTTACTTTAACTTTATTTTTTATATATTTAACTTTATATTATTTTTTCCTATCTTCAATTTCAACACATTTTTTCTTTTCTTTAGAATCATTTTCTTAAGTAAAAAAGAACAAGCATTAAATAAACATCCTTCATAATAGCAAAACTTACAAGAATTAGAAAGATTATAATATGCAATTGGTTGAATATAAGCCTTTCTTCTTACTTGTAATACTAATTTCTTTTTATGATTAAGAAGGTTGATTTCAACAAAAAAAACACCTATGAAAACCAAATGTTATAGAAATAAACTTCATATGCTTAATAAGACCAAGAAGGTTGATATTTTTTTGCTTAGCTTTCTAAAAATTCAATAGAAGAGTATATAACTTAACAAAACATGGAACTTTAGCATATTCTTTAGATTGGACATCAAAATATGAGTCCCACTTACAAATGATCAACATTGCATGCTTATGTATATATGATCCTATATCTTGAGCATGCTACACCATCCAAGAATTGTCTAACTCAATAATCATAAAAAAAACCAAGAAGAATACATGGTTTTATATCAACTTTGGATTTTTCTACATAAGTCAAAGTCCCAAGAGTATTCTATGGCTTTTCAACATAAAGCCATCTTCAGTAGTCTAGATTTGATATCCTACACCATCTACAATGTAGTTTATGGACCTTTATCATTAACTTACCAAAAATGACATTTTGCAATGTCAATAGCATCATTTTGGTCCTTTTTTGCAATTCTCAGTTTCTACGTCCATTGTCAATTCCACCATCAATTCTTCTTTCAATCTTTGATGTCCAAGTTGAATCCTATATTTGATGTCTGATGTCAATTTTCACATCCATTTATCTACATGTAAATTATCCTATCTAGAACCTTCTATAACTTTTTGAAAGATTTTGTGGCCCCCAATGCATTATTTTTACATGATTTATGAGGTATTCTTTGACCTATAGATAGTAGGATGCCCCTAAATGAAAATATGTTGACATTTGTTACCATGTGGTTGGCTTTTTAGTTAGTTGACAATTTTCTTCATTTGGCTTTTGGGAGATTTGCTTAACATTTATTAGCTACCCTTACTACTGAACTCAATTAACATTCCTTGCTATTAGTGATTTGAAAAATTATTTCCAGACTTTGGCTCTTTGTAGAATAATTCCTCTCTCTCTCTCTCTCTCTCTCTCTCTCTCTCTCTCTCTCTCTTTCTCTCTCTCTCTCCAAAGATAACCAAAATGTCTGATTTCTCTCCTCTTTCACTATTGATGCATTGTATCCCCTTTGTGTTGTCCTCATAACACATAGATAATTACTCAGAATCAAGTCCCCACATCAATTTGATCTATCCATTTACTTCATGACCTTCTAAATCTGTAACATTCTTACTAGATCCGTGATGAGTGGCGAGGTACCACTACGCTCAACCATAGAAATACAAGTGTGCACGCACGATCCGATCAAACTCCATAGACAAACTAGTTGTGGCAACTAGATAGTTATATGTAGATAATAGTTCACTATCTTCCCACCTGGACTAGTATTTACTTTGTCACATATGATTTAGTCTAGAGTGGGGTGTATGATGTGATTTCTACTACTATGCTACTCCTAAGGACAATGAGAAATAACTTAATTAAGCTTAATAAGCAATAGGCAATAAAATCTAAGCTAGCCTAAGTGCGATGAGCATCCATCCTTAATCATCTATACACATCTTGAATTTCATGTACTACTTCTGGAATTTCCAAGTGCACATCACTTGAACCCTTACTTGATATGCTACTCAGTTTCCATGTAGTTACACTTAAATGTTCGTGATTAAGATGTACTCATTTCGCGTTAACAACAAAAATAGTAAATGATAATAAAAGAAATATTAACTAAGAAAATAATAATAAATAACTAATAATTAAACAATTAAAAGCTAAGTGAATGCTACAATAATAGAGTAATCTTGATCTTTATTGCTGATTGTGTGTGTGTCCAAGTACGTCACACTTGAACAAATTTTTTGTACAATTACAAGCATCACACTATGGGCATGCACTTGGGAAAAGAACTAAAAACTAACTAAAAATTGATAAAAGAATCAAGACTCTAATGACTATAACCCCATTTCCTCATGTTCCGGAGTGCTATATTTATAGGGTAACATAGGAATCATGATATTGTGTATACGATATTGTACTTGGGTTGCTATATCACGTACCCAATATCAAGGCCTAGCAAACCATAATTCATCATACCCCCACAACTAAATAAAAACATGTCCTTGAGTCAAAAAAAATGAGGAACAAGTTCATTTGATTACATAGTGGATAGATATGGAATTATTCAATGACTATGGATTATTTCATGGCGCAGTGTGGAACTAGACAAAACAAAATCTAGACACCAACATAAAATACAAAATTTTTTGAAACTCATGTGGTTCCTAGTGGTGGTGGCTCCTCCATGGGCTTCTTCCCTTTATCTTGTGCTCTAGGCTTTTGAAACAAATACTTTTGAAGGAGCGACTAAAGTTTTTCTTCCTCTATCCAAGGATCATGTGTCGTCCATATTGATGTTCCAATGTTTGATAGAGTTGGCACTTTCCATGGACACGACAGTTGCAAAAACATCTAATTAGCTTTAACATACAATGCCACAAACAGACGTTGTTCCTCCTCATAGGCTCTAGCTTTGTCTCTAAATTCTTGATAATATATAAGCTGTCAAGCCAATTCTGCTGCTACATTCTTTTGGCCTTAGTAGCTAGCCTTTACCACCTCTAGCTTAAAGTTTGCTACCTCTAGTCTTTACAATGTCTTCTTGTGTTCTACAAAATCTGTCTCATATTTGGCATAGGTGGTAGCTACCTGCTTCTCTAGCTCCATTATTGAGTGCCCTGCTATTAACATGGCCAAGTTGGCATACCGTAGATTTGCCAATTCCATGTATTTTTTTGAGATCTTAGATTTGTAGGTCCCAACTTTTTAATTCTGCTTGGTGAAAGAAGCCATAAGTATCTAGTATGGCTCGCCAGTCAATGTGTTAAGCACTACAAGAATTAATGTTATCCTTCATCATACGGATCTCTTTTTCAATGATCTCCTTATACATCCCCACTTGATCACAAAAGTGTTCCTTTAATTTTGTATGTCACTTAGCCTCATTTTTCCACGTGCTTATTTCAATGGCTATCTTCTACTGGATGGCACATACCTCCTCTACTAAGAGGATTCTATTCTCTCTGGCTAAGCAACTTATGTCTTGGTTAACTTTTATTAGTTTTTCTCGCATCTGTTGAAAACTTTCCTTAAGAACATTCTTCTATTTTTGAACTATTGTCAACTGAAGATTTTTGGTAGTAAGGAGTTTATTCTCTTCTTGTAAGGCCTTGAGTGCTTTCGCATATGCATATGTCTGAGCTTATGCTTTTGAAGCATCCCAATCAGCCTTCTCTTTTTCCATTGCTACCCTTTTATTCTCCACTAACAATTTATTTAACTACTCTATCCTAAATGATTCTAACTGATCAGCTGGAACAAGTTGGGATGGATCCTGCTATTCAACTTGTAGGGAAATGAACTTTTCTTGGAGTCTCTACAACTCATCTTCTACATGTTCAGCCCTAACCTCAACCATGACAAGCTTTCCTTTAGTGGAAATGAGATCTGATTGTGCTGTTGTGACATCTTGGGGGATGTCAAACAAGGACATCATTACTTATCCTACTTGCAGAAAGTGATCCAGAGCATCCTCATGTTCTGCAGGAGTCATTGAGGTACTAGCCAAAACTTGAGCATCATGTGCTCCTGTGAAATCTACTGGTGGCATAATAGAAACATTAAACGATTCTTTGATGTGGTCCACAACCACCTCTGCTACTCTAATTACATCCTAGTGTTGCATGGCCACCACGGTGGGGCCTTCACTAATTTCTAATTGTACTTGGAATGATGCAGCATTTCTAGATATTTATTATGACCAATGCAATTCCCCTCCTCCTATTTAAATTGAGACCTTACCCCTTGCAGGATTGATTGATATGGTGGGCTGTACAACATCATCGATCACCTTAAAGAGATTGGCCTCATCCCTACTTCCCCAATTGACCATCTCTATGATGGCCATGAGATGGTTCATCAACGGTCGATAATCTTGCAACAGTAGTGGCGGTTGCTGGTCCTGCTACCCTATGGGCTGCATGCTAGGACCTGCTTCTTGTTGTTGGTTGGGCCTCATGTCTGAAATTTGGCTAGGCCCTGCTATTTGAGATGCAATGGGCCTAATTGTCTATTCTTGTTCAAGCTCCAACGTCTCACCAACATCTTTTCTTGGTGCTAGTGGCTTAAGTAATTTAGCATATGAAGCATTTTGAGCCTTTCTGAGGACATCATTACTGTACCCTAGAATTCTAGCATGACGACACAACTTCCTGATTAGACATGGAAAGGGTAGTGCAAACTTTCCTATCTTCCATTCTTCAAACTACCTCAATATTTTTGTTAAACACAAATGGGGCAAATTGGCATCAACCTTGCCCATAAAAATTACACTTCCTCTAGCTACATAAATAGAAATTCCATTTAACCCCTTTTTTGGGAAAATGTGATAGGTGCCAACTTTAAAGTAAATTCTCTCTTCAAGGGTTAGTTCTCCATATGTCTTCTCTTCTTTGTTGTACATCCTTTTTAGCCATACTTTTCTTGCATCTGCATCAGAGCAAGTGGGAAAATGAGCAACTTTAGGCCCTGTATTTGGAAGATTCAAAACTTCCATAATGGCCTTTGTGGAGAAGTCAACTGAAATTCCACCAATATCAACAGTGGTGCCTTCCTCCTTATTGTGCCAAAATTGATAGGCTTCACCCAAATACCATTCTCCACTCTCTAAGAGGATAAGCCATAGTGGAGATCCCTTGAGTTGATCCTTGACTAGTTCAAGGGTGAATTCGGTAAAAGGTCCAAAATTAAGTTCCACAATCATTGCAGTAGATGTTGACCTTTCCCAAATGGCTTGAACACATTCCAAGGATAACATGAGATATTGTCCTTGTTTGACTGCCCTAACCTCTCCACCTTCTGCTTGGCCAGATTGTGCAATGACAAGGATTTCTTGATGGATGTTGAATGATTGTGCCTCCTATTCTGCATGTTCCGCATGAGGTCCTTGGCCTTTGCCTCTTCTCAAGCATTTGGTTGCACCTTGAGAAGGTCCTCCATGCTGTCCTCATTTAGGGGCCATCTATAATCATGCAAAGATCAATTGTTAGCAAGGTTATTTAAAGAAATTCAATTATCTCATACCTTGCTCATTACCTTTAATAAATGTTTAATTCTTTTCTTAGTGTGATTTCAAAGTTAGAAATTTTTCAAGGAAGTTCCCCCAAAAAGTTTTAATGTTGGGCCTAATCTATTTAGGTGACTCCTATAATAATTTAAATGATTTGGATGAAGGAAGAAAATTAGTTTGGCATGAGCTTTTAATATTTCCTAATAGTACTTACCCCTATGATATCCTTCAGGTGATAGCAAATTTCGAAAAAGTTATGCACAAATTCTATTGTACCCCTCCCCCATGGTGAGGTTAAACACTCTGGGTTTAATTAGGTTTTATCAAAAAAGAAATCAAAGCATTAACGAGCGAGATATTAATGGTTGAACTTTAGAGTCTCAAATCACTAAAAATCATGGAAGAAAATTTATAGGTTCCAACCTATAATGCCCTTGCGTAACCACACCTTAAAATGTTTGTAGGCACTAGAAGGGTTAAATGCAACCTGCACCTGTGCAACAAAACACACATGTGTTAAGTACCACTACTATGAGGTACGAATTCTATGCAGCAAAAGACACAAGTTAGAAGTACTTGGATGATAAGATGAGATGAATTACAGAAAGGATTGCAAAGATTGGGACGTGAGGTAACTTACTCTGAGCACAATGAATCCTAAGTGTTGTGCATGATTAAAGTACCATTAGCCCTTTGCTTCAAGATCAAAACCAATTCCATACCTCTAATCAGTAACATCACAGTATTTCATCCTAATGATAGACAACCATAAGAGCATCATGATAGCAAGGTGTACGATCACTTGGCATTTTGCACAAAGGAGGAGTGATTTGAATTTGTCTATGGCATGTTTTTCTTGATCTTTTCTTTTCTATTTTTCTTCTTTCTTTTCTTTTTCTTCTTCTAGCCACTTTTTCACTTTGTCTTTCCCAATGGTGATCAAGAGAAGCCACCAACCTTCAAGGATGGGTGCATGTCTTTCCAATGCGACCCTTCAAAATAGCATTAAGTTCCTTTATTGAGTGCCTTTATCACAACTCTCACTCACATTTTTTGTTAGATCTATAAGGATCTTAGTACAACCAAGATGCATGATAGCATCCACAAATGTCACCAAAGAGAATCCACAAATCCCCTAAATGTCACACCCTTGTCGTCCCCTCTTAGTCTATCACTCTTCACTTTGGGCAAAATGAGTGCAAAGTTACTTTAAGTTTTAATAATTATGGATATCATTGTACCCAAAGTAGAACCTCTTATGAATAGAATGGGTTGTTGGATGTTGTGGGCTCACTGTCCAAATAATTAGTCACTTGTGACTCGATACCATAGAACACCTCAACCGATTGGTCACATGAGTATTTGATTCACAAATGAGATTACCCTCAAAAGATAAAATGATAAATTAGAAAATGAGAAATTAGAAAAGAAAAAATTGAAAAACAAAAAATTGTAAAACCAAAGAAAAGGAAAAACATTTACTAATTCTACTTGTTAGAATGAGGAGTATCCCCCATAACTAAACCTTTGATCATGGCGAGAATTAATAAATGGAAAGTTATGATCCATGCATACTGGAAATATTGGGGTCCATTCATATCCAAACCACTAGTTTTCTTTAAATGTGGTGGTAGGAATGTACCCAAACTAGGGTTCACACACTTGATTAAAGTAGGCATCGTGGGACAAATTATAAGATGTAGTCATGTGATAAGAAGTTGACCCACTATGGCACCCATCATCATAAGACCTTATGCAAGGATCGATATGTCTCCTCATGTTATTATATTCATTGGGTTGCATGGTTGTTGGAGTGTCAATTGGTGGCCTAGATAAGGTAACTGGAGGCATTGAGTTTGAAGAGGAAGGTGCATCACAGTGTTGGGCTTGTGCTAAGTTGGAGGATGTAGTGGTTTCAAAACCATGTTGTCTCTTTCTACGGCCATGCCTAAAGAAAGGACGTTTCCAATGTTGTGGGGGACTCCCATTACTATTAACAATAGTAGCATAAGTAATGTTCATTGGTTGGTGTTGTGGTGCAAAACCTTCTAATACTACTAGTGGTGATGTATAAGGAGTTGAAGGATGAGAATATTAAGAGTAAGTAGAAGTGTAAGGAACATGAGGTGGTGATCCAATAAGAGAGGACATGGGTTGATGATACTCAGGAGAATGATAACGATGAGGTGAACTAGAGGATGTTGATCTAGTTGGAGAAATACAGTTTTGAACATAATAAGCACTTGGTTTTAGGTGATACAAAGGGTGAGGCCAGTTTGGGGATGGTCTCCTCCACGACTGGGGATTTTGCCACTACAGTTGAGCATAGTACTTCTGTACAAAATCTAGATGTAGCATTCTTCCCCAATGCTCATGTAGATGTGACAAGATTGGGCATTGGCCTTTGGGATGATCATACAAGCAAACATCGCATTAATACTTATGATTTTTAGTTGAGCCCTTATCCTTATTTTCTTCGGCCCTTCTTTCCAATTGTGAAATGATGTTCTGTCCTATTTTTAGATTTGGCATCCTCTGTTTGTTCTAGTTGTCAAAGTTATCTTGCATGATTCTCCCTCAAATAATGTTTGCGTATTCTCCACATTTCTCATGTACCCTCTCCATCATCTTATTGATTTTTTCCTCAATTTCATCTAGTGATTTTAGTATTAGCAAAGATGGGGATGGTTCCACCTCCTCAAGGTGAGTTGATTTCTTCTCTTCATAATTATGGACCTTCATTACTTTAAGATTTTGATCCTATTGAGATCTTTCAACATTCTCCCATTTGGCTATTTCTCCTTCTTCTTTTACTATCAACTTAATAAGCTCCTGGAATTGATGGATTCATAGTTCATATAGCTGACCTAGGGCATGCATCCCTAGGGTCTTCCTTGTTTCATTACGGAGCCCATCCATGATGTGACACATTAGCCTTTCCTTGGAAAACCCATGGCCTAGGAATTTGTTTATCAATGAGTAATATCTTTCTAAGGCCATGTCCAAGGGTTCATGTTCCCCTTGTTTCCACTCTTGGATTTTTCTCCTCAAGGCTAACACTTTTGCATAGGTTTGATATCTTTCATTGAAGAGTTTCACCATTGTAGGCCAACAATGAATTTATTTTGGTTTTAAAGACCTGTACCATACTTTTGCTTGACCAACGAGTTTCATAGGAAAGAGCTTAAGTCTTTGCCACCCATTCTCAATGTTATTCCATACACATGCATCATAGCAGACTTGTAAATGATGTTACGAATCTAAATCATAGCCTCTTGAGAACTTAGGAAAGTTGTTTAAATCAAGCCTAGGTAGATGGCTTTCCTTGCGATGTCTATGGAATATTTGAATGGCCTCTGTTATTGCATTAGGCTTTTAGTGGCTAGCAATGGTTCATCCTCACTAAATAGGTTGTGAGTTCATGAGTTGGGATGATGTTGTCTATGTCCATGTTGGCATTTCTAATTTTGTCTATGGGTTTGATTTTTATTTCTACGCCAATCCCTTAAGGAATAGTTATCCACATCATGCCCCAACATTGAAAGAGTAGAGGAAGAGAGGAAATTGGAAGCCTTATCATGACTTTTATAAGTCTCCCAATCATCCCTTGATGTACTCTTGCTAACCATTGAGAAGGTCCTAGGCCTTACGAGCATCCTCGTTCTATGGGATGTCCCATCTTCACTAGAGGTATCTAAGTTGGATGAAAAAAGTCCTTGAGTATCGTTGGGGTGTCTATGAGCATATGAAACTCCTACATAAGATTGAGTACTCCAAAATTCTTCTTCATCATAAATTTCATTAGTTCTCCAATGAATCGCCTTGCTAGATGTTGCATTATCATTGTCTTATGAAAGAGACATTGTTGTAAATTGTGTGTGACTTAATTGAATTTAATTTCTTTGTCTGAAAGATATATCATTAATACCCTATTACAACAATCTTGTATGGTATAACTAATCTAGCTAACTAGCACCATCCCCAGCAACGGTGCCAATGATGAGTAGCGAGGTACCCCTACGCTCAACCATACAAATACAAGTGTGTACGTGCGATTCAATCAAACTCCGCCAATGGACTAGTTGTGGCACCTAGATAGTTATATGTTGATCATAGTTTGCTATCACCTGGACTAGTATTTGCTTTGTCACATATTGTTTAGTCCAGAGTGGGGTGTATGATGTGGTTTCTACTACTACGCTACTCCTACAGACAATGAGAAATAACTTAATTGAGCTTAATAAGCAATAGAAAATAAAATCTAAGCTAACCTAAGTACGATGAGCATCCATCCTTAATCATTTGCACGCATCTTGAACTTCATGAATTACTTATGGAATTGCCAAGCGCACATCACTCGAAGCACTACTTGATACGCTATTGGGTTACCATGTAGTTACACTTAAATGTTCATGATTAAGATGTACTCATTCCACATTAACAATAGGAATAGTAAATTATAATAAAAGAAATATTAACTAATAAAATAACAATAAATAAGTAACAATTAAACAATTAAAAGCTAAGTGAAAGCTACAATGATGGAGTAATCTCAATCTTTATTGTTGATCCTGTACATGTCCAAGTATGTCACACTCGAAGAAAGGTTCCATACAATTACAAGCATCACACTATGGGCATGCACTTGGGAAAAGAACTGAAAACTAACTAAAAATTGACAAAAATGCTAGACCTCAAAAGACTCAAGACTCTAATGACTCTAACCCCTTTCCATGTGCACCTAAGTGCTATATTTATATGCTGACACAGGAATCACGATATCATGTATATGATATCGTACCCGGGCTACGATATCATGTACTCGATATTGTGTACCCAATATCGGGGCCTTGTAAACTACAATTCATCAATCTGCATGAGCTACACACATTAGAGAAAGAATGGGGTAACATAGCTCTTCATTAGATACCTCTAATCCTTGGTACATCTTCTGGAACATTTCTAGTAGGTTCCTATATTTTGATTTCTCTTATAATATTGATCTTTACTTTTTTAGTTCTTTATCTCTGATATTATCCAAACCTGCCATAGATCTATTTTCTATTTTTTGCATTTTCTTCTTTCATTTACTACATTAATGAATTAGATTTGTTTCATTTTTCACTTTATCATCAATCGCTCTTTCCTTCCAATAATATACCATGCTTTATTTTGTCTAGATCTATGTTATACATGCTTTTTCTTATTGTCTACTAGCTATTCCATGCATAAATATTTTTATTTTTTCTTTTAATCTACTAACATTTAGCTCATATTGTTAGATTTTTCAAGTGATTTGTAAGTCCCCTTTCGATTTTAGGGAAGTTAATTAAAAATATGATTTTTCAAGACCATTGTGTGATCATGAGATTACCTAGTTGAGTTTTTTGTTAGGTTGTCATACCCAGCTGACTTCCTAGTGATTCAGGTAAAAAATGGTAAGGGGGACTTCCCAATCATAATGGGAAGAGCATGGCTAAGAACCATCAACGCACACCTAGGAATCTGCGATCTTTCCCTAGAAATATCAAAGAAAAATACATTCAAAAAGATCAAGAAGAAGAAAGTTTGGTGCATCGCATATAGTGACACAGGGTGTAATTGCATGCAGAGGTCATGGTTTGTGCAAAGTTTAGCATTGCCTGCATGCAATCAGTGTGCATAAGTGATTAACATACAAAGATGTCTATATGTAGTAGCCACACAACAGGAAGACACCCAATGGCTAACAGCTGATCAAGAAATAGTTCACTCATATGCATGGAACCAACTCAGGGTTTGACTTGCACTTACATCGATAACATAAATGTATTAGAGCAAGTCCACCACCAACTTCCAATTCTTAACCTTGAAAATGTCAACTGGGGGAAGTTGGAAATCCCTGAGAAATTTAAGCAGGAGTCCCTTGAGCTAAAACCATTGCCCACCGGTATGGAATACACATTCCTTAAAAATGAAAACTCGTAATTATCAACGCTATGCTTACTCCTCAACAGAAAGAAGAACTATTGAATGTAATCAATAGATGGTCAAAAGCCTTCACTTGGTCATATCCCGAATTAATTGGAATAGATCCTAGGATATGCCAACATAGGATTTACATCGACCCCTCCATGAAGCCTTGAAGACAATCGTAGAGGCGTTTGAACCCAAAGTTGAAGCAAGTAGTTAAGGAAGAAATTGAACAGCTTCTCAAGGCTAGGTTCATATACCCCATTGCTGATAGCGAATGGGTTAACCCATTAACTATTGTGCCTAAAAAGGGAGGCAAATGGAGGATGTGCATAGATTTCAAGCTACTGAATATGGCAATATTTAAAGATCACTTTCCATTGCCATTTGTTGAACAAGTCTTAAACACCATCGTAGGGCATCGCTACTACAATTTTCTAGATGGATATAGTAGATATAATCAAATATAAATAGCCCTAGAAGACCAAGAAAGACTATGTTCACTAGTCCTTAGGGCACGTTTGCATACAAACAGATGCCATTTGGCTTGTACAATGCCCTTGCAACATTTCAACGACTAGCTCTAAGCATCTTCCAATAGCAGATACGAAATGGTGTAGAAGTCTTTATGGACGATTTCTCCACCTATGGAGCAAACTTTGATCAAGCCTTGGACTAGTTACAGCAAGTGTTAAAAAGATGTATAGAAACCAATTTGAGGCTCAACTGGTAGAAAAGCCATTTGAAGGTCCAAGAGGGTGTATTACTAGGGCACAAAATCTCACACACAGGGATAAAGGTAAACCCCAAAAAAATCAAAGTTATCCAAGGAATTACCTGTCAACTGGAAACTGTCAAAGATATTCAGTCATTCCTTGGACATACTGGCTACTATAGGAGATTTATTGAGAACTTTTCAAAGGTTTCCAAACCATTAGTGGAATTAATGAAAAAGGACGTACCTTTTGAGTGGACCAGGGAATGAGAATTATCTTTTCAAACTCTAAAATAGAAGCTAGTAGAAACACCCATTCTACAAGCTCCTAACTAGTCCAAACCATTCCATATCATGACTAACATGTCCAACTATACTTTAGGAGTCATACTTACATAGTTAGATAACTAGAAGTCTCCCTATTACATCCACTGTGCAAGTAGAAGTATTGTTGGTGCACAACTTAACTACACTACTACAGAGAAAGAATTAATGGCTATAGTGTTTGCACTAGAAAATTTTAGACACTATGTATTGGGATATAAAGTATATATACATACATATCATAGTGCAATCTAGTTCCTCATGAATAAGCCAATGGTAAGCCCTTGTATCATACGATAGCTTGTAATCTTACAAGAGTTCAATTTAACAATGATCGATTGCAAGGGCACCGAGAATGTAGTTGCTGATCATTTATCTTGGTTGTGATGGAACAACAAAGAAGATGAGTATCCAATTTATGATCATTTCCCTGATGAATTCCTCTTTGCTGGTGTAGTGAATAATCAATCACCCATGGAGACAAACTGGTACAGTAGCATTCTTACCTATCTCCTTACCCAACAAACACCACAAGAGTTAAACCTTAAGAAGAAACAATAGTTTCTTCACCAAGCCAAGTACTTTATGGAGATCAATGGGCAACTTTACAAAGTGTGTCCTAATGGCTTGGTTTGATGGTGTGTTCTTGATATAGATCAACTACAAGTTCTCCAAGATGCTCATGAGGGTCCTTGTGGGGGTCATTACACTAGGAGATGAACGGCCATCAAGATCCTACTTGTAGGATATTGTTAGCCTACATTATTTCGGGATGCCCATCATTTTGTCCAATCTTGTGAGTGTTGTCAATGTGATGGGGGAATGATTACTAGAATGGAGGATCCGCAATAATGGATCCAATCGTTAGAACCCTTCGACATTTGGGGAATTGATTTTATGGGGTCAATTACACCAATTTCCAATGAAAAAGTCTATATCATTGTTGNGGAATTGATTTTATGGGGTCAATTACACCAATTTCCAATGGAAAAGTCTATATCATTGTTTCTATTGATTACCTAACAAAATGGGTTGAAGTAGCTACTGTTAAATATTGTACAGCATCTACAGCTACACAATTTATTCAACAACAAATCATAAATAGGTTTGGTATGTCGTGTGCACTTATTTCAGACAATGGTACACACTTCACAGGTGCAACTTTTTAGAAATTAATGCAACACTTAGGGGTTGAACACAAACTGACAACACCATACCACCCCCAAGCGAATGATTAAGCATAAGTCACCAATAGGGAGATTATGAAGATATTGACAAGAACCATTAGTAAGTCTAGGTGAGACTGGAGCACTAAACTAAACGATGCTCTTTGGGCATACCGCTCCACATGGAAACTCCCTACAGGCTACTCTCCCTATGAGTTAGTGTATGGTAAATTACCAATGCTTCCCATTCAAACTAAGCTCCATACAATATCCATGGCATGTGACCTCAACCTTGACCTTGATCTAGCACAGAAATAATGGTTAGTAACCCTTAACTTGCTAGATGAAAACCAATTAGTTTCCTTTTCATCTAATGAGTTACACAAGGCATTCAATAAAAAACGTCATGACCTAAGGATTAGGAAAGTTAAATATCAATTGAGAGATAAGGTTCTCTACTGGAATCCCACACATGTGCCACAACATACTAAATTTCAAACACTTTGGAAATGACCTTATATTATTTATGCAACTTTTCCTTCAAGGGCCATGACAATATACAAACCTAAGAGCCTAGATAAGAAATTGTTGATCAATGTACAACAAACCAAACCTTTCCATGAGCTTAGGACAGCCAGTACACATGCTACATCTGTTGATGGACAACCTTACTCACTATTTCAGATCTCCTCCTTCCAACTCAGTCATGAGGGAGATGGCCACCTATGCTAACCATTTTAGGCCCTCAGTTCTTTTTGAATTTTTGTTTTACACATTTTTTGTTTCACACATTTTTTGTTTCACACATTTCTTTTACACATTTTTCCAACTTTTCTTATTTTTTTTTTACACCATCATTCATATTTTTACTATTTTTTTGATTGCTTGATTACTTTTATTCATCATCCAATAAGTGCTCATCATGGTGGATTGAATTATATCATATTGATTGCTAATGTTTGGTTTTTACCTTTGAATTATGATGCTGATATTAAGGTATGGTTCTTTTGGTAAAACAGGAAATGAGTTCACACTGTCCACTCATCAATACAACTCTATGGTCTCCTTTGGCTTGGAACTCTACAGTCCCTCTTTTTCTAAGTAAATTTTTTATGAATTGATGGCTGTGTATTTTTCAAACCAAGGAAAGACTCAAAGGATGAAAAGGATGTGACTTTAAGGGGATTTAATGCATTTACGCTGGCCATTCTCTTGGATGCTTGGATGCTTTTTCTTAGGTTTTCCACCATTCTGACATTGTTCAAAAATCAGGAAGCTGAGTGAATAAAAATAAGTCTTTGCATGGTGTGGTTCTTACGCAAAAACAAAAAAAAAGTTAGAATTCAAAGCACACCCTTAGACATAATAAAGCAATATGGGCTACAAGCACTAGTTATGGAACTGGAAAGACAAGTTACCCATGCCTAAAGGTTCCCTCTAACTAAGGCCCTTTCTCGCTTCCTACTTCTCCATCTCACTCTCCTCGAAATGGTGGTGACTCTTTGTGAAAGCATTCTTGTTGCTTCAAGTGGATGGATTGGTCAAGTGTGTTGATGCAAGGTCACTAGATGTGGTTTTTTTGAGTCTAGATTTGGGATGAGTTCTACTCAGTCACATTAACCATAAAAAGGGACTTTACACAACCTTGTTCTTGGGATTCCATTCCATTCTCTCCTCTCCATCTTTCTTCCCATTTTCCACCTCATTTCCAATTTTATCATTAGTCCATTCTATACATTATTTTTCTTTGGTGAATTCTTGTGAGTAAGTTTTTAACTCTTGCTTCCAAATGACATTCCTAGAGCCTATGGACTCTTTGGTTTGTGGGTTTTTCAGGGCATAAAATGCATGAGCCTACTTTGGGAAGGATCCACTAGCATTTCTTTTTGGTGTAATTGTTAACTTCTTTCCCTTAAACATTTCCTGCAATCAATCATTTCTTGTTTCATCCCCATCCATGACATCCATTTTATTAGCATTGCCATTGATATTTTTCATCTTTCTTGTTCCTCTGTTTTTCCATCTTATAGCTACTGAAGGTTTGCTCTTAGTCTTGGGGGCTCTAGCACAAATTTTTCAATTTTTTCCATTTTACTAATTGCCTAACCCCTACACCTTGGGTAGTTTCTAGTGATAAATCTCCAAACCAATTTTTGCCATAACCACAACTCAACTAATGTGATTCATATCGAGGCAAGGTATCAATTGCATTATGGTTTATCTATCCTTGCTCATTTGTGACTATGTTATGTGTGCATATGGCAATCATACAAACAATGGACTGGGCTTGAAGAAAGCACTTAGGATGGACCAGAACTGGAGCATTTATGAAAGGAGCAAGTTTGGTGGCATGGTTATGAATAAACAACAGAAGGCGCAATCTTAGCATTGGTGGCAACATGCTTCATTTTTTCTCTCTTTCTTTCTCTACAAGCTACCAAATAAAGGCTTCGATGTCATTTATGTACAAGTGTTCACCACAATGGTCATGAACACTAATGTTGTAATATGCTTATTGATCCATTCACTAGGCACATTAAGTCTGTCATCCCATTCCACCATCATTTGTCAATTAGTTAATAATCTCATACCTTCCCAATATTTTGTAAGGAACTCAAGGATGATTTTTCATTCAGTCATCGGGGTATGATGAGAGCGGTTACTCTAGTAGTTTATTCCAATTATTAGAGCAGTTACTTTAGCGGTTTATTCTAATTATTAGAGTAGTTACTCTAGCAGTTTATTCTAATTATTAGAGTAGTTACTCTAGCAATATATTCTAATTATTACAGTGGTTACTCTAATTATTAGTAGTTGCTCCCAAGCCTATAAATACAGTGCCCAAGCACACAATTAGGGAAGGAAGTCTTCTTAGCAGTTAAGTAGTGAAACTCTTGTAGTCTATTTGAAAGTTAGAGTATTTTCCAAGTGCCCATAGTAGAAGGTCTAAGTGTGGATGAATCTTTATTTGAGCATTGTGTACCTGAGCACACCTTGTGTACAGCAATAAAGACAAGCTCTTCGATTCATCCTTGCAGCACTTGAGATTTCTTTTCTTACACATTTATTTTATTTTATTTTCTTACGCATTTATTTTATTTTATGCACTTTACATTTATGTTATTATCACAAACAGTACAATCACTTCAAGCATGCGCGTAACACTTGGTAACCTAGTAACCATTAGCGTTTGGTAATCCCAGTAGTGTTGCATTGGTTCAAGATGTGTATGGCAAGTAAGAACGGATACTAGTGTTAGGATTAGTTTAAAGCCTAGTTAATCAATAGTTAAGTTAAATTAGTCACTTAGTTATCTCTCTCTCTCCTCCCCTATTAACAGCAGAACATAAAAACATAAAAGCTATAAAAATCATATGCCTCAAACTTACTTAACCATACAATCATGACATACAAGTAAGTTTGGGAAGACAACAATCAACCAACTTGTCCTTGTTCCACAAGGGCTCATAAGCTCTTAGTCCTTGGAATTCGACCAGATTGTGCATGAAACGCTCATATTCGTATGGTTGAGCATAGGGGTACCTTGCTGCTCATCACATGGGCATAAATCCCAAGGATCTCTCTTGTTATATTGTGAAGCTCATCTATGATGTGATGAGGCTACCTTTTTTGAGAAAACTCATGGCTTGGGCATCGATGTGATAAAGAATAGTATCTTTCCAACTTCACATAAAAGAACTTGTGGTTCCCTTGCTTCCATCATTGGATTTATTTTCTCAAGTTGACCACTCTAGAATATTCCTAATTACTTTTAATCTACTAACATTTTGCACATACCATTAGATTTTCAAGTGATTTGTGAGTCCCCTTTTGACTTCAAGAAAGTTAATTAAAACATCATTTTTTTAAAACCATTTTGTGGCGATGACATTGCCTAGCTCATTTTCATTTTGGGTTGTGTCGAATCTTAGTATTACAATGATTCTTACCACAACATATTTCAGCACTAGAAGGAGAGCTTGAACCTACATGAAACTAAATGTTGTTTCTAGGATCTACTCTCTGCTTATGTTTTTATGTTTTTTTGCTTCTACACTTTTTTCAAATGTTATTGACATGTTGTATCAAAATAGACACATCACATTGATCTTCTACAACTCTAATGTAGTTGCTTTATATTTTTTTGATTAACTCTCATTGACATGCTATGTAAAAAAAATGGATGTCACATTAATCTTTGTGACTTCAACATTATCTTTGAAACCAAAACTTCTCACCTTCTTTTTCAAGTGCAAACCTATTAGTAGGGATGAATTGGCACACTAATAACAACCTTATGAAGACACATAATTTCTATAGTTATTATTATGGCACTTTCATCTACTTCAAGCTCCTCTAAGGTCTAAAAGTTGATGGATTAAGAAGAAATTAAGGATTTTTAGAAGGATTAAGCCTAAAGGACTACAAACTAGCTTGTGCTAAATGGGAGCTAGGCTATATTCTAACACTAGATATGTTTAAGCTCATGGCATAATATGAGTGCACTAATGATCTACCATCCTTTCTTCCTAATCTGAATTGTCCAATTGAACTAGATGATGAAGAAGCCAAGAAGATAGTAAAGGTCATTATGGAGTAAGAAAAGATGCAACAACACATTCACCTATAAATCAGAGAAGCTAGGATGAAGAACATCCTAGATTAGCCTCTTGGTCCACACATCACTCTTAGAGGAAGGATAGGAAGCATGGCCTCATTTAATGCTCTTCTTCTTCCTTATCCACTTGCTCAATCAACCTTTAGATTTTATGGACTTTGAGTTTTAGTAATTTTCCTTAGCCATAAATTCCAAAGATCTCCCTTGTTCTATTGTGGATCCCATCTATGATGTGATGAAGCTACTTTTTTTGAGAAAAATCATGGCTTAGGCATTCATGCAATAAAGAACAATATCTTCCCAACTTTCCATCAAAGAAATTGTTCCCTTGCTTCCATCCTTGGATTTATTTTCTCAAGTTGGATACTCTAGAATATATTTAGTACTTCTCATTGAAAAGCTCAAGCATTGTAAATCACCTATGGATTAAGTCTAGTTGTAATGTCCTATACCAATTTTTTGCTTCCTTGATGAGCATTCTTGGAAAGAGCTTAAGCTTCTATAATCTATTCTCTATGTTTTGCAATGCACAAGCATTATGAAAACCTCGAAATGATGCTACATATCAAAATTGTAGCCTCCTTTAAATTTTTGGATGTTATTCATGTTAAGTCATTTTCTAGATGTAGCCACTCGAAGAGATTAGGCTTTCATTCATCCAATGACCCTCTTAAGATCTCACTTAGTGGGATGAAAATTGTGGCATTGGGGAATGGTCCTAATTCATGTTAAGTCATTTGATGCAACTTTTCCTTTAATGCCTATGAGATATTCTAATTACTTCTTTTATTTAAATCATGCTTTGTGTAGCCAACAAGAGTTCATCTTGCTCATGATTAGATGTATCATAGTCATAATTATAATCCTATTTGCTCTACCATCATGGTCTCTTTTGTGTTCTCTATCATATCTCCTTCTATGCTTCATATCTTTGTTTTAATCTCTATATTTATTATCATATTGATTTATATTTCTATCTTCACATTGATATTGATCAAGATGCTTATCATAATGTCTTCTATCATCTTAATCTTCTTATCAATCTTGGACTATTCCTTCTCATCTATGTTTATTCTTGTTAGAGATTGATGATGAGTATGAAGAGGAAGATGGTGAACTGGGAGAGCCATGATAGCTTGCTCTCCTTCGATGATCTCTTTGGTGGTCTCACCTTTGCTTGCTAAAGGACCTAAGTCTAGAGGCCTTCTTAGTTTTGGATCCTACTCCATTTTTTAAGGACTTTTTACTTAGTTTGAACACAAGCATTGATTGTCCAAATCATCAACATTGAATATGGAAGGTTATGAATATTAAAATCCTTTCAACCAATAGCCCATATCCTTCTACTGGACTAAGAGTGAATTGGAATAGTGTGTTTACCTTTGTGTTGTTCATATTAAGATTCCATTATTTGGTTTTTTCTATTCTCAACTATCATTGGTTAATAAGCCTAGCCATGTTTTTGTTAACACAATAGCCTTCATAAAGATGGTCAAGACTAGATTTCCTAAGTGTAGCATGTAGCATAAATGAATTTGCCCTATCAAGCAACATCACAATGTTGCCCTGAATATTCCTTCATCAAAACTGACCATCCTAATGAAATACAAAGTTGAAATTTGGCATGTAAGAATTTTTATGGATAATGAAGAACTTTACTTGCAATTGTACATATTGGTTATTATCACCTCCTACTCCTTTGTTATCACTTTTAGGACTTTAATATGTGGAAGACTATTTAACCTAGGACAAGCAAACATGATGAATTAGTAATGGTATGTCTTATCAATATCTTAATAGTTACATAAAGATAAATCCTTAAAATCTTGTACAAGGATTATATATGCTACAAATTTCTATATTATCAACACCATCCTCAATAATTGTGACAAATGATGAGCTATGAGGATGCCCAACACCATACCATATGATCTATAAGTATCACAATAGACTATGTCGTAATCTATGGATGGTACTAACATTAGCATCTATGAAGTTATTTGATAATTATTAATCATTGTCTTCCCACTTGGACTAGTAGTGGCTTTGATGCTTATGGTTTTGTCCAAAGTGAGGTGTATGATCATGATATTATTTAACATTTTAATAAACTAATTAAAAATATAGAAATTAATTAATTAATAACTAAATCATATTCAAGCCTAATGATGATGGTTGTTTGATTCCAACTTGCCATTCATATCCTAAACTCATGCATCTATTATTGGAATTACCAAGCATTATGTCATTAGGTAAACCAAGCAATAGCACTACTGGGATTACAAAGTGAATACATGTTTACATTCAAAGTTAGTCATGCTCAATCTCCCAAGTTATAAACATATGCAAGAAAGAAAATCATTATGCTAAGTATGTGAGAATTAAATTGCAATTAGGGTAAATCTAAATTAAGGTAGAGTGTTATAATAGAATGGTATTAATCTTGATCTTTATTTTCATTTACGTAATGTATTCAGGT
The DNA here is from genome assembly GCA_015680685.1 of Gnetum montanum. NCBI lineage: Eukaryota > Viridiplantae > Streptophyta > Gnetopsida > Gnetales > Gnetaceae > Gnetum > Gnetum montanum. Next base: position 259,844 of record MNCI01005191.1, on the reverse strand, counting down.
ATATTCCACTTAAATAAAAACATCATACAATAAACCCAAACTAAACCATAGGCACTCACCAATTGCTTCTAAAATTAAGAAAACAAACTAATAGAGTTTTAATCATTAAGTTAAGATTTTCCTATAGGGCTGCATTTTTAATATTTAGGTATTAAAGATTCATAATGTCCTCTTTGTTGATGAACACGCACATTTTGAAATTACAAAGGATTTTAAAGAAGTTTATGTTTGCAACAAATGTCACAAAGTTGGTATTCTTTGGGATAAGTCCTTGTGTCTCAACAAGGATACTCATTCTTCATAATGTTATAAGTAATTTAGTTTTATTTGCAATCAACAAGCTCATAAATTTTATGATTTGTTTTTGCTACCCTCATTACCATTTGATTAATTTGTAAACCATGTTTTCATTTTTCATGAAAATATAATATTTGTCCAATAGATCCAATAGGTTGTAATAAAGCTTAAGTTTCACTAAAAAGTGCGTCCTTGTTTTGTTATTTATGATCCCTTAATTTTTAAAATATTTATTTTATTTTATATTTACAAATTATAGGTTTAATTATATAAATTACCCTTATTATGTAGGTTGACATAAAAAATGGTAAAGAAGGAGGCAACTATAGTAATAGCTAAAGCCAAACATAAGGCTTTAGATAGCTTTTATGAGAAATTAGGAACAGAGGAAGAAGAAAAATCTATTTATATATTAGCAAAAATCATAAACAAGAAATGTAAGAACATTGGTCATGTCAAATGCATGAATGAAGTAGATGAAAGGATTTTTTGTAATAGATAATGAAATTTTTGATAAGTGGAAAACTTATTTTCAAAAATTATTAAATGAAGAATTCTTAAGAGAAGACATTCAAGAAGAAGAACCAAATTTTGGTTTGGTTAATGGACTTTCCTTTTATGAGGTAAAGACAATCTTATGAAAGATGAAAAATGAAAAATTTGTTAGATGAAACAATATTCCAATAGTGATGAGTGGCGAGGTACCCCTACACTCAACCATACCAATACAAGCATTTCAAGCGTGATCCGGTCGAACTCCAAGACTAACTGCTTACGCACCCTAATGGAACACTTAAGGTTAATCAATTGTTGTCTTCCCAAACTTACTTGTATTGTCACAGTTGTATGGTTAAGTAAGCTTGAGGTATATGATTTTTATATCTTTTGCCTTTTTAATGTCTCATGCTAATAGGGGAAGGTAAAGAGACTAAGTGACTAACTTTCATTAACTATTCACTAACTAAGTTCTAATTGTCCTAGCACCAGTATCTGTTCCCACTTGCCGCACACACCCTGAACCAATGCAACGCTGCTGGGATTACCAAACACTACTCACAACTGGGTTACCAAGCATTACACACGTGCTCGAAGTGGTTGTATTGAGTGCACTTAACTAGGAGAGTCAAGGGTTGAGAGAGATTAATTATCTAGGAAAGCATTTAAACATTTAACAATAATCAAATCCTATTTAGCCTAGTCCACATGCTGCAAGGTTTATCAGAAAGTTCATCTTTATTGTCGTACACAAATGTGTGCTCAGGTACAATTTGCTTGAATAAAGATTCATTCACTTTAAGACTCCTACTGCAGGCACATGGAAATTATTCTAACTCTAGAATGGTAAAACTGCTATAGTTTGGCTAAGGTCTAAGTCTAGATGTCCAAAATAGGGAAAGCTGCCTCTTATTTATAGACATTGCAACGAGCTGTGATATTGCATACGCAATATCGCAAGGGCAGACACGATATCGCGGCTCATCAAATAGTAACTTGGAAAGTGTTGGGGAATACAAGAGTTTCCTCGGTTGACACAATTATTTAACAAAATTTTGAAGGATAAAGAAATGCCCAACAATTCAAGAAAAATCTTTGGTGTTTCTATTTACAAAAACAAAGGGGACATACAAAATTGTGCAAACTATAGAGGAATCAAGTTAATGAACCACACTATGAAGCTTTAGGAGAGAGTCATAGAGTAGCATCTTAGACTTTGATTTATAGCAAGGAGATCTACTATAAAGACTATTTTCTTGATGTGACAATTGATGGAGAAATTCAGAAAACATAGAAAAAATCTACATCTGATCTTTATTAACTTAGAAAAAGCATATGACATTGTGCCTACAGATATTATTTAGTGGGCCTTTTGGAGGAAAAACATCCTTGATAAATATATTAAAGTGACTCAAGATATGTATGAAGGAGCTACCATTAAAATTAGAACTTGTAAAACATTTGATTTTTTAGTCACAATAACTCTACATCAAGGGTATATGCTTAGTTCATCCTTATTTTCTATTATTGTGAATGAATTAACAAAGGAAATACAAGATGAAATCTCTTAGTGTATGCTATTTGCAAATGATATTGTGTTCGTGGATACAGCTATTTTCATGTCCGACGGTTGTAGTTTGCTTTCCTGCATAGAATTATACTTTAATAACAATTATACTTTAACAACATCTGAGCCATATATTATCAAAATTTACAGATCCATGTAACTCCAACGGCTGAACCCAGTTGTCAGTTTACTGCACACACAATGGAATTCATTGTTGGATCCTATCCGGTACGGATGGAAGAAGCCGTTGGTTTGGTAGCGTTGCAGCCGTTGCGTATTCTTTAGCTGTCCAAACGTAGCCTGCCCTGCACTAAATGGACAGGTCCGTACCGAAATATTTAAATGAAACCAGTGATACAGAAACATCGCAGTGTATTGCTTTTGCAACTTTATTTGTTCCTTCTAATGCAACTCCTGTCGCGTATGCGGTTTTTCCTGCGGAACAAGGACTACATTCTGCTCTACGGATCGAAAAGCTCTGCTTGCTGGATCGGGTATACCCGAATAAGTTATGTAGAGTACAACAAAACAGAAACCCACACCATCGTATAAAGAAACTGTGTCATGAGGTTACAGGCCATGAGGTTACAGGCGGCACCGACCCTAAAGAGGATAATGCATGATGATCTATTTGAGAAGCCCAGCGGAGCTGTTCCTCAGTGACAAGACACATCTGTGATTTAAACAGCTTCCTCTGTATAGCAGGTGAACACAGCAGCGCCTGCAACATCTGCTTCCTCGTCAAGCAACAACATCGCCCAGTGCCGCTGGGGAACCAGAAACTATCACAGCTTTCCAACTGGAAGCGACCAGACCCACATTCACAGAGCATCGCACGATTCTCCATTTCAGGCATGGAATCGAGCACCAGCAACTGACGTTGCAGAAACAGAACATACTGAAACGCCTCCTGCAGCATGGCCGCAGTATCCAACCTCGCCCCGCAGAGCGGAACCTCCTTCTCCAGCAACATCAGACGTTCCCGGATCCTTTGCCGCCGGAGTTTCGCAGCCTGCGCCGCTTCTGCTGCTTGTAAGCTCCTCTCCACGTCATGGATCGTGTAGGCTGCAGTGCCATAGTTTGAACAAAATGCCGGGCAAACGCAGTGGCCGACCGCCCCCTGATCTTGAAATTCGTTGAGCCCAGGCGAATACATTGTAGAAGCAGTTTCATCTCCTACTGATTACACCACAATGAGTTGCAAGCTTAGTAACATGATTCTTGCTATGAAAATCACAGTTTTCAGTTAGGGATTACACTATTACTATTACGGTATTACCAAGGTGACTACCAGTGCAACTAAGTCCAATGGGTGACAGCATCGGCGGAGGAGAGTATGAGTCATCGTTGTTGCTGGTTACGTACAGAGCAGACAGTCCGCCGTCGACTGCAATTTCTCCGCTGGGATGATGATGATGATGATACTCCTGGGTGTGGTAACGGAGGTCGTGCATTTCTTCCGCCAGGAGCTCCATCTGCCGCTGCTCAAATGTGCTCACGGCTAAGCCGCTCATTTGCATTTGCTGCATTCTTTGCTTTTTCTTTTTAGACGATTACTGATGTTCTGAAAATTAGATCCCCCAACGAACAGCAGAGATTGAGAGGCTATGTATCTGTTGCGTGATTTATATCCGCTTCATTCATGCTCTCGGGCTCCCTAGTGTTGCAGGTGTTCATTGCTCGGGAATACACACGCAGCTGCTATTGTGGAAATAATGAAATGTAGCCTTGTGCTGCATCATTTGTTGTAGGACGCGCAGGCAGCATGATGAATGATGATGAGGATAAATAGAGATAATACAGTTGCAGCAGTAGCTTGGTTGATGTTTGTAGTAGCATGTCAGGCGTGGCATGCAATGCAATATGAACAACGTTGAAGGGGTTTGTAACGGCAATGCTGTCGTGGTGGAACAGAGGCTCAGGAAAACTAGAAAAATTCTAGAAACAAATGTTGCCCTCCAAAACTGCATCGTATTTTGGGAAATACAGCTTAACGAGTGTTTTGATAGATAGACAGGTTCATTTGATGGAATTTGTAAGTTAATTGTAGATGCAATTTGTAATTCAGTTGGTAAACGTGCTCAACGTTCAATGGAGGAATACAGATAATACCAATTACCCTAAAACGTTAGATCGATGATATTCTCTTTATCTCATAACCCTTGCATCTATTCTATTCTATTATTCTTTTTTACTGATGCATTAGATGTTCTGGACTTAATTAACTTTTAGCTTCAAGTTTCAGACCTTCAGCTGAACATTTAATTTTCAAGGTATTTTTTAAAGAAAACATTCAATTCCAGTTTCACATATGTTCATGATGTTAAAAGAACAGCAATTTGGCAGCGCAGAAAATGATAATGATAGTCAATCCTCTCTGGTGACCGCGTGCGCAGTTCACGGGAACAATTACTGTTGCAGAGTAGCCTCTTAATGTCCATCACTAGCCACTGCGAATGCCTGGTGCAATTCCGTGCTGGAGCATTTCTCGTTTTAGAAAATTTGTGTGCATGCTTGGCAACGCAAAACCGTTACCCGATTGACACGGACCCGCTTTGTGGTTGCCGCAAGGAATGCCTTTTTTGTTTTAATTTTCCATTTTTTGTGGGGGGCTGCGTTTGGGATTCAATGTTGAGAATGAATGCCCGGTGTTTTTTGTCTGGATTTATTAGTTTTCATAGAATCCATCATTGATTTTGTTGCATGCGTGAATCCGTCCATGCCAGTACTGGTATTTAGATTTTAGCAATTGAGTAATCCTGTTATGTCTTATGCGGATGGATGGTGTGTAAGGCAGAATGTTATGATGGAGCTTTGTAATGGAATCATGCCATTAATTTCTTCAAACCATTTTGCAGGGTTTGCATGCAGTGGCACGCTTAAATCGCTGCTTGCCGTTAATATTTACAGAGAATACATCGCGTTGCTTGTTACATTCACTACCTGGAAAACACCTTAAATGCTGTGTACATTACCATGAAAATATGAAAAACAGCAATCCATATTCCATCCTTTGAATTTCAAACTTCAAGAATATCCAGTGGAGTGGACGACTAGACCTTGGGAAACAAAAATACGGTATAATAATGGAAATAATTAGATATCCGGTTTTTGACCATAATCACGCTCAATGTTTTCATGTGAATTCAGACCTAGCAGGTGCATGGATGCTGCCATGAAAATTTAAGAGTGTACATGTAGTTCCTTAGTTCTCATTTTGTTGAATCAAAGTTTAAAATTTGTATGGCCGTTGGATGAAGTCACCTGTTGCAGTGACGAAATTACAATGCTCCTTAATTGCAACCTTACAATTAGAAAATATTGCAAATTCTGGAATAGAAACTACTGAACTCGAACATCCGGCTGGTTCCAAGTTCCTGCGTACACTTGTGAAACCAGTAGCCAACCAAACTCCTTGTTTCCCATTACAGTAACCCGTGGCCAAACAATTAATATTATTTTTTTAGAATTTTCACATCCTTCCACTGAGAACCCCTTCACCTTTTTCATCTTTACGACAGCGCAGTGTCGGAATTTTTCATACAAAAGATTTTAAAAAAATTTATAGAATCAAACTTACCATGTTATGTTTCATATTCTTATAACATTACCATGCTATTTGGGAGTTTACTTATTGTTTGTAAATCAAAGGTTTCAACAAGCTTATCCCGTATACGATATCGCGGTGTGCCGTCATATCTATAAATAAGAGGCGGCTCTCCCTTGTTTCCTCATCCTAGGCTTAGACCGTAGTAAAACTCTGGCAGATTGATCATTCCAGAGATAGAATATTTTCCATGTGCCCGTAGTAGGAGTCTTAAAGTGAACAGATCTTTATTCGAGCAAACATTGTACCTGAACACATGTTTGTGTACGGCAATAAAGACGAGCTTCTTGGNTACACGATATCGCGGTGTGCCGTCATATCTATAAATAAGAGGCGGTTCTCCTTTGTTTCCTCATC
>MNCI01005191.1:207642-246504 GCA_015680685.1 Gnetum montanum | reverse complement strand
ATGAAATGGATGTCAAGATGGAAATGAACAAAATAAAATAGATTGCAAAAATGTTAGGGAAAAGAATTTAACTGGTGCCCCAAATAGGAATGTTAGTGGGTCCTCCCCAAAGCAGGCTCATGCCCTTAATGCCCTGACAAACCCACATTCAAAGAGTCCATAGGCTCTGGGAATGTCATTTAGAACAAGAGTTAAAGTCTTAACCGCAAGAATTTACCAAAAGGAAAACAATGTGTTAACCAAAATATATACTAATGATACCATCAACAATGAGGTGAATAATGGAGAGAAAGGTGGAGAGAATAGAATGGAATGGAATCCCAAGAACAAGGTGGTGTATAGCCCCTTGTGTGTTTCATGATTAATGTGACTTAGCAAATCTCATTCCAACTCCAGCCTCAAACCAACCACATCCAGTGACTTTGTATTAATGCACTTAGCTGATCCATCCTCTTGAAGTAACAAGAATGCCTCCCCCAAGAGTCACCACCATTCTGATGAAACAAGGAGGAGAGAATGGGAAGTGAGAAGGGCCTTAGTTAGAGAAAACATTTTTAGTTCCGTAACTAGTGCATGTAGCCCAAATAATTATTTTGTCTAAGGGGTGTGCTTTGAATTCTCACTTTCTCTCTTCCTCTTATTCNATTATTTTGTCTAAGGGGTGTGCTTTGAATTCTCACTTTCTCTCTTATTCTTCTTCTTCTTCTTTGTGTTTTGTGTTTTGTGTTTTTATGTGTGAGAACCACACCATGGAAAGACTTCTTATTTTTATTTTCTCAGCTTTCGATAATTGGGTAACGTCGAAACTACAAGAAAACTCAAGAAGAAAACATCAAAGTACCCAAGAGAATGGCCAACAAAAGTGCATCAAGTTCCCTTGAAGTCGCACCCTTTTCAATCCTTGAATCCTTCCTTAGTTTGAGAAATGCCCAGTCATTGATTCATTAAAGTTCTTATTAGAAAGGGATTGTACATTTCTAAGCTGAGAGAGACCATAGAAACTAGTGGATGAATAGATGAAGTGAACTCATTGCCTGCCATATCAAAAGAAGCATACCTTAGTATCAACATCATGACTTAAAGGTAAAAACCAAACATTAGTAATCAATGAAAACACAGGTCATACCATCATGAAGAACACTTACTGGTGACAAACTTACAGGGTGGATAACACACGCGCGCACACACACACACAAAATGAAAAAGTATAATGATGTTGAAAAACAAAAATAAGAAAAGTTAAAGAAATTTGTAAAAAAAATGTGTAAGACAAAAATGTGTAAAATAAAAACCTGTAAAACAAAAATTGAAAAGAATTGAGGTCCTCGATTTATAATCACAGGTGGCCATCTCCCCCATGATTGAATGGAAAGGGAGAGATCCGAAATAAGGAGTGTGGGTGCCCGCTATAGGAGGTGTAAGTTGCACTGGTTGTTCTTGGTTCATGGAAAGGTTTAGTTTGTTGCACATTGACAAGTAGTCTCTTATTAGGGGTTTCGGGCTTGTATATTGTCATGGCTTCCAAGGGAAAGGTTGTATGGATAATGTAGGGTCCCTCCCACAATGTTTGAAATTTTGTACATTGCGGTACATGTGCAGGATTCCAGTAAAGGACTTTGTCTCCAGGTTGGTATTTAACCTTTCAAATTTTTGAGTCATGACATTGTTTGTTGTATGCCTTGTGTATCTTGTTTGATGACAGGGCAACCAATCGATTCCCGTCTAGCACATTTAGAGATGTCAATCATTGTTTCTGTGCTAGATCGAGGTCAAGGTGGAGGTCACATGCCATGGAGAGTGTACGGAGCTCCATTTGAATTGGAAGTTTTGGGAGTTTTTCGTACACCAACTCATAGGGAGAGTAGCCTGTAGGGAGTTTCCAAGTCAAGCAGTACGCCCAGAGAGCGTCATTCAGTTTTGTGCTCCAATCTCGCCTAATTTTTTTAATTATTCTCGTTAATATTCTCGTAATCTCCTGGTTGGTGACCTCTGCTTGGCCATTAGCTTGGGGGTGATAAGGTGTGGTCAATTTATGCTCAACCCCTAAGCATTGCATCAACTTGCGAAAGGTTGCACCTGTAAAATGTGTTCCATTGTCAGAGATGAGTGCACGTGGCACACCAAACCTATTTATGATTTCTTGTTGCACAAATCGTGCAACTGTAGATGATGTGCAATCCGTTACAGCAGCTGCTTCAGCCCATTTGGTCAAATAGTCAACAGCAACAATAATATAAGCCTTCCCATTGGACATCGGTGTAATAGGCCCCATAAAATCTATTCCCCAAATATCGAAGGGTTCTAAGGGTTGAATTCATTATTGCGGACCCTCCATTCTAGTAGTCATTCCACCATCCCGTTGATAGCACTCATAAGATTGGACAAACTAATGGGCATCCCAAAATGGCGTTGGCCAGTAGTATCCTGCAAGCAGGATCTTAATGGCCGTTCGTCTCCCTACATAGTGGCCCCCACAAGGACCCTTATGAGCATCCTGGAGAACTCTTAACTAATCCTCATCAAGCACACACCATCGAACCAAGCCATCAGGATAGACTTTATAGAGTTGTCCCTTGATTTCCATGAAGTACTTGGTTCTCTAAAGAAATCGTTGCTTCTTCCTAAAGTCCAACCCCTGTGGCGTTTTTTGGGAGAGGAGATAAGTAAGAATGCTACTATACCAATTTGTTCCCGTGGGTTGGTTATTTATTACACCGGCAAAGAGGGTTTCATCAGGAAAGTGATCTGATACGACATATTCATCCTCTTTGTTGTCCCAACGTAACCGAGATAAATGATCGGCAACTACGTTCTTGATGCCTTTTCAATCTACTATTGTTAAATCGAACTCTTGAAGGATTACCAACCAATGTATAATACAAGGGCTAACCGTTGGCTTGTTCATGAGGACCATATTGCACTATGATCTGTATGAATGTACACTTTGTAGCCCAACACATAGTGCCTAAATTTGTCCAATGTAAACACTACAGCCATTAATTCCTTTTTGGTAGTTATGTAGTTGAGTTGTACACTAGCAATACTCTTACTCGTACAGTGGATGTAATAAGGGCATTTTTGTTCATCTAACTGTGTTAGTACGGCTCCTAAGGCATAATTAGATGCATCGGTCATTATATGAAATGATCTGGACCAATCGGGGGCTTGTAGAATAGGGGTTTCCACAAGCCTTTGTTTTAGAGTTTGGAATGTTCATTCACATTCCTTGGTCCATTCAAAGGGTGCATCTTTTTTTGTTAATTCCATCAATGGTTTGGCAATCTTGGAGAAGTTCTCGCTGAATCTCCTATAGTAGCCAGTGTGTCCAAGGAATGACCGAATATCTTTGACCATTTCTGGTTTTCAGGTGATTCCTTGGATAACCTTTACTTTTTTTGGATATACCTCTATTCTTGATTGCGAGATTTTATGCCCCAGTACTATGCCCTCTTGAACCATTAAATGGCTTTTCTGCCAGTTGAGCTTTAGATTGGTTTCAACGCATCATTTTAGCACCTGCTCTAACCGGTCTAGGGCTTGATCAAAGCTTGCCCTGTAAGTGGAGAATTCATCCATAAAGACTTCCACTCTGTTTCCTATTTGTTGTTGAAATATGCTTAAGACTAAACGTTGGAATGTGGCGGGNAAATGATCTTTGAATGTTGCCATGTTCAATAGCCTAAAATCTATACATACCCTCCATTTGCCTCCTTTCTTAGGAATGATTACTAGAGGACTAACCCATTTGCTATCAGCAATGGGATATATGAACCTGGCCTTGAGGAGTTTCTCTATCTCTTCTTTCACTACCTATTTCAATTTCGGGTTCAACCACCTCTGTGGTTGCTTCCGAGGCTTCATGGAGGGGTCCATGTAAATCCAATCCTAGCATATCCTAGGGTCTATTCCGGTTATCTCGGGGTATGACCAGGCAAAGGCTTTTGACCATTTATTGATTACCTTCAATAAGCTTTCTTTTTGTTTGGGGGCAAGTTTTGCATTGACAATTACCAGTTTTCCATTTTCAAGGGTCATGTATTCCAAACCGGTGGGCAATGGTTTTAGGTCTAGGGGCTCTTGTCTAAATTCCTTAGGAATCTCCAACTTCCCCCAATTAATGTTTTCAAAGTTAAGGGCTGGAAGTTGGCAACGAACTTGCTCTAGTACGTTTGTGCTTTCAATGTAAGCAGTAGTGATCCCCTTAGTCAGTTCCATGCATGTTGTTGAGTTGCTCTCTTGATCAGCCATCAGCCACTGGGTGTTTTCTTATTGTGTGGCTGCTGCATATAGGCACTTTTGTATGTCAATATCTTGTGCACACTGATTGCATGCAAGCAATGTTAAACTTCGCATTACCCATGATTTCTGCACGCAATGGCACCCTGTGTCACTATATGCGATGCACAAAACTCTCTTCCTCTCAATCTTCCCAAAAGTATTTTTCTTGGATATTTCTAAGGAAAGATTGTAGATCCCTAGGTGTGCATCAATTGTACTCAGCCATGCCCTTCCCATTATTATTGGGAAATCCCCTTTGTCATTGTTTATTTGGATCACCAGGAAATTAGCTGGGTATGACCAACCACCCACAGTGGTAATAATGTCCTCAACCTGTCCCAAAGGAACAGTGATGGATTGGTCAGCCAACTCTAAATGAATATTTCTCTTCTTGAGTGGAGGTAGGTTCCAGGTTTTGTACAATTATTGTGAGATTAAGTTGATTCCGGAGCCTGAGTCAAGAAAAGCCTTATGAGGTTCATTCCCAGCGACCTGAAGATAAATTAGGGGGCTCCCAGGATCAGATAATTTCTTGGGAAGATGGCCTACCTTAATCCAGTCGATTAAAGTATGCGTTAACATAACCATGTGCATTGAACATGATTTTTTATGTGAAGGGGGGCCCAAAACCTTATCTGGTACGACGGTGTTTAGATGTTCAACCGCTTGTGAGGATGAGGGCTTAGTTGGATTGTTAGTTTTGAGGAAAGGTCTTTTGGCATAAAATTTTTGGGACCAACTGAGGATTGAGGATTGGAAGCCCTCATGACATTGGGTTGTTGCGGTTGAGTGGGAAATACCCTTGGCATTGTTGGAACGGTTGGTGGTGGAGCTACTGATGTGAGAGGTGCAAACGAATTTGGAGGATGGCATACATGTGGAGTGTCCCTTTCAGGAGGGGAAGTCTGATAATATTCCCAAACTGGGTAGTGACGTCGTGGAGTTGTGTAACCCATAGGGTCACTTGGAGAAATTGGCTGTTGCACATAGTAACCATAAGGATCGGGTTGGCGGTAAGGGTATTGTTACCTANTTCCCTCAGTGAATAGTTGGTGTTCATGGGGATCAGAACCAGGGCTTTGTATCGTGTAGCATAGGTTCTGATACCCCACCTCCTCACTATCGTTAGGAGGAGGAACATCATTCGATAGAGAACCCGTTATAAGTGGTTCACCATCTCCGATTTCACTTAGGATGTGTAGGACCTCTTTGCCCTTCAACAGTGTATGTTGGCTCTCCTACCTTGAGTCCCTCATACATTGTAAGGCCATGGGATGATAATCCCTTGTGTCAAAATCACCTATAACATATTCAGCATAGAGCTGAGTCATGCCGATCTATGCCAAAGCACGGAGGAGCATGTTGGGGACGGCACAATCTGGAGGTAACACTATGTTACCTTGCAGATCTCTCCAGCGCATCTGCTCATCTTGATGGAAGATAAAAGTAAAATTAGGTATATACTCATCGGGATGAGTATATACCACCCTATATTGTTGAGGAATTGGTGTATTTAGGTTATGCATTTTAGACTACCGACTATTCTTTGTATGATCCCTAGGTGGTGTATTGCTCTTGTGAGAAAAAGAAGAAGACATTGTGTCTTATAGATGTGCTATTTAACCGTTATATAATTTTTCTCTTTAATTAACCCTAAGGTTCGTTTAAGCTCCCAACTATGTGAATGATCTCTTATGTTCTACTTAGTGCACAAACACTTCGTCCCCGGAAACGGAACCAATGATGAGTGGCAAGGTACCCCTACACTTAACCATATGAATACGAGCGTAACACACGTGATCTAGTCGAACTCCACAGACTAAGTGCCTACACGCCTCATGGAACACTTAAGTTTAATTATTCGTTGTCTTCCCAGACTTGTATTTGTCACGGTGTATGGTTAAGTAAGTCTGAGGTATATGATTTTTATAACTTTTTTCGGTTTTATCTCCTATGCTGAAAGGTGAAGGGTTGAGAGACTAATTGCTAACTCTAACGAACTCACTAAGTCTGAATTAACCTAGCGTCAGCATCCGTTCCCACTTACCATTTACACCCTGAACCAATGCAACTTTGGTTACCAAACGTTAATCGTTGCTGAGATCACCACGCGTAACGCACGTGCTCGAAGTGGTCGTACTAAGGCACTTAACTAGGAGAGAAGGGTTGAGAAAGATTTAATAACTAATAAAGCATGTAAATGGAAAATAGTAAATAACAATAAATAAATCCTAATTAGCCTATTCCATGCACTGCAAGGTTTATCCAAGAAGTTCGTCTTTATTGTCATACACAAACTTGTGTTCAGGTACAATGTTTGCTTGAATAAAGATCCGTTCACTTAGGACTCCTACTGTAGGCACATGGAAAATATTCTATCTCTAGAGTGATCAATCTGCCAAAATTTCACTATGATCTAAGCCTAGGATGGGAAACAAGGGAGAGTCGCCTCTTATTTATAGATATGACGGCGCACCACGATATCACGTATGCGATATCACGAGGGATGGGATATCANTATTTATAGATATGACGGCACACCGCGATATCGCGTATGTGATATCACGAGGGATGGGATATCGCAACTACTGCAATATCGTGACCCATGCAATATCGCGTCCCATCAATTTTGTAATAAAATGAAATAACTTTACATTGTTGATCCACATAAGCTTTACAATGTAAAATACCATAGTAAGTTTAAACATTTTCTTTAATTTAATCATTAAAAAGGTTGTTTCACATTCTAAACCTATCTGTCATGGTTATAGAATGAGTTTTGACCCTAGCCTTGGATGCTTATAAACATATTAATAATATATGATTATGAAGGTACAAATTCTATATTTTTAAATGTTGATGCCATGACCATTAGTTTTGTAATGCATTCAAAACCCATTGGTACTACTAGAAAGGTAATATACATATTAAGGTTAATGCTATATTGGCAACAATACCAAAAAGCATTCTTACTTTTCATATAGAGAACATAATTGATTTTTGTTGATCCTAGAGAATAAAATGAAAGGACATGGATTCATTCAAAAATGCATATAAAAACACTAAGTTCCCAACAAATCAAAAATTGCTAGCTCACTTTCCCCCACCCCAACAACTCACTCTTGACTTTTGGCTCCATACAAGCACAACCTATCTCCCCCTCACCTTCCATCTTACCCACCTTCACCACCTCCTCATTTCATACTGCTTTATTTCACAGCCTCCCAACATTTGTCTTTAGCTTGATAATAGAAGCTCCACCAACCAAATTGACCTAAAGTACCACACACTCCAACACCACTTGCTCACTTTAATTGAAAGGAATGAAATATACTAGCAACAATACTTACAAGTGGTGTGGCTCTCCCATGACAACCACAACAAAAAGTTCTTCTAGTTACGAGTCAACCATCGCAAACACAAGCAAAATACCCTTTCCTTCATAGGTAATTCCTGACATAACCTCTTTCCATTTCCAACATTTTTCATATTTATTTGCCAATTACCATTTTGATACCTCCCTTATACCAACTCTTCTTCAAGATCATACACGCATCCGTTCCTCATAATAGCTTAACCATTCTCTCCTTGCCAGAACTTGAAAACATTATCACCAAGTCCTAGACCAATCAAACATTTGACATCGATGATTGTCTATTGAGCTCTTCCAATTCTTGTGGCCTCATGTAGGCCTCTTTCTAACATAGACCTTTATGGAATTCACTTGATTAAGCACCTCTCCCTAATCTTAGAACTTTACACACATCACCCTCATCACTAAGGTTACATCACCAACCTCCCCATCACAATTTTTCCCCATTAGCCTCTATTTTATTCTCTCCGGGTCCTATGATAAGATTTTGGCGAACTACCTCCACCATCTCCTTCTACACATCATTAGCCAAACTTAAAATGGGTTTATTCAACATTAACAAATGACTAATGGGATCATCACAATGCACAAGAGTCTCCATTGGGCAAATATCTACTAGCAATATTATCATTGTTGTTAAACTTGATATTTCTAAATCTTATGATAGCATTCTTAGGAAGCCTTACTACTCGCAATGCAATGTTTGGGCTTCAATCAATGGTGGCAACCAATGCATTTCATTCTCAACACTATATGATATGTTTTCCAGATGGATTGTCAACAAACTATTTGGTTTCAACCTTCACATGGCTTGCAACAAGGAGACCCTCTTTCCCCCTACCTCTTCACTATTGTTTCTAAACTACTTGATACTTGCCTAGATCACATCAAGCTAGCCAACCCCCTTCCTTAGCTAGGAAACATCCATAAATATGTGAATAGTACTATGCTTGTCATTGGGCCTTCATTGGCAAACATTGAGACCCTTAAATAGGATACTGCTCTCTTCTCCTTGATCATCAACCTACAAATCAATTAGGCTAAATATGCAATCTACAATGTTGGTGGCCTGCAGGGTCATTTCCAATGCATCCTTCACACCATTAGTGACATCTTCAAACCATTACCACATACATATCTTGGAGTTCCTCTTTTCATTTCTTGAGCCTAAAAATGCTTTTGGAACACTACTATGGCAACCCTCCAATACCATCTATTTGACTGGAATGGCTTATACCATTTCTCTATGGGCTAATATGGTCCTCTAAGCTATTCCAATGTATGCAATAACCGCTATCTCACTACCTAAGGCTATCATGCATAACATCAATAAAACTACCTCCTATCTTATTTGGTTTAGGTTGGAGTCCATTGATAAGGTCCACCTTGTTTCTTGGAAGTGTACAACCCACCCAAAAAATTCTAGAGTTCTAGGGGTTACCTCATTTTACCATGTGGTACTCTACAACCTCTTCCTCCAATAAGTATCTCCCTAGCATTTGCAACCAACATGGTCAAACATTCTCGTTATCAAATACCAATCACTATGAAATGACCACATCATGCATGCCTCTTGGGTTTTCACTCAAATCTATCTTACAACTCACCAATTCCTCAAACACCTTACCTGGACCTAGCTGCCTTTGCCCATGTATTTTGTTGATTGTAAATAAAGCATTACTATGTTCCAACTTGCTTCCATACTTTGGCCTTGTGCTTATGAATGGATCCATGATGTTTGGGGCACCAACTTTATGGCTCTTCACTCCACAATTGCTTCCTTCATGTGCACTTAACCTCTACTCCTCAATCCCATAGCATGTTTGCAACTCCACTCACTTCTACAATCATGGTGAACATGTCATCCCACTCTAAATCATTATGTAGAGTAATCACACTCCATTAGGGTCATTGAATTCTGCTAAGCATTGACACTATCATGTGACATTGATTGTTCTTCCCACCATTTGATTGCATGCTTGCATGTGTGACAAATCTCTATTGGACCACGTATCCTAGTCTTTCTCTAGCTCATTCACCACCAAATTGCCATTCTCACTTGGGGCATCCTTCGTCCTTATGGGTTTTATGGACTAGGCTAATGCATGCTCTATAGGCCAGCCGATGTGTCCATATCCCATTTTCTCAGTCATTTCACGTACTTCACAACAATCCATACGACCACAAAAGATCTCCTTCATATCATGCAAGATATTGTCTTCATACTAGATCATGATCCCCTTTTGCATGGGTGACACATCATTGCTTAGTGGGTGATCATTATTTGGTGACTTTGGCAGCACCATAATCAAATTTTATTTAAATAGGCTATTTGTGTCCTATCCTCATGCTTTGCTCATACCATTCTCATCACCATTGCCTTGAGCTTCAAAAAAGGGATCTACACTTCCCCATCCTACATTGAGACCTTCTACCCTACCAACATGAGCAAATAAATCATCTGATGAGGGCTGATAAACATTGCAAACATCCATGCCTTGAAGCCCTAGCCAACCTTCTTTGCCAAGGGATGGCAGACTTTCTTCTTGCTATTCACTATTCGATTACTTGGTCTTACTTCCAGTGTCATCCCACACCTAGAATGGCACTGCCTTTAGTATGGCTAACAAAATTGTGTGCATCATGGAGGCTGACATTGTGCACATCATTGAATTCCCTTAAATGGGGGAGCAAATTGCCAAGAGCATACCAACAAACCAAGAGATTATGTAAGGTTTCTTTATCAAAGGACCTCAGACCACATCACACAAAAGGGTTATTGAATTACAAGTCTCACTGAGCCTTGGTAGTCCACACCAACTCTTAGATTGGTTGATGAGTGGCCACCTACAAGTCCTTTGAAGCCTAAAAAATAGTCCTTCTCTGACTTCCTAGGGTTTCCTTCTCGGTGTTATCAACTGGTCCTTGTCGTAAGCCCTAACCAACAAAATATCAATATGTGAGCATGAGGGGATCCCTAGAAGTGCTCACTTGTAAGCAAGACATACAAGATGTTAATATCCCTCCTAAGGATAGGGAGCATGTGTTCCAACACATAGACGATCTTCTGTACACTATCACTTTTAAGAACTGACCTAATCCTAACCCAAAGCTCCTCCAAGTGATAGACTCCTCACAACTATCCTAGTGCAAACTAGAACACGGAAGTAGGTTCTAGCTATACAATGTCTTCAATGTTGGCCTTCCTCCAAGGTCCAGCCTCCTCCAATCACCATTCCAAGGACATCGATCCAATCTTTACTACCACTTCCTCTCAAATCCTCATGGTCCCTTACACAACTATGACCTCAATTGCCCTGGGTGCACCTGTTCTAACCACAAGCCCTACAATTACATTCACCCCTATTAGCACAACCCACAATCTCCTGACACCCAAAACCTAATTGTCATCATTGATGACCATGATGTTGCCCACCACAACAATCCTTCCTTAGTCACCACTACCACTAACATGTCTACCCCTAGGGCCATGCAACTACCCTCTTTAACCTAACTACTACACTATTGCTACCACCACCTTTGCCCACCCATGATCTTATCAACACTAATCCTCAAACCATGAAGTTTTGGATCTTTAATAGTATGATGGAGCCCTTCAACTTCTACCAATCCATCCTTTCTATGAACACCCTCCTAACTCTTGTGTTCCTTAAAGACCAACTAAGCATGGCCTTATGTCAAATGACTTATTACCTTATGAGAGATATTGTAACCTATAATTGATCAATCTCTAGGATGGACCCAACCTCAACCCATCTACCTTTTCCTATATCATCAATCCCTCAACACATACTCCATACTCAAATAGCACCAACTACCAACTCATCAACTGTGAAAATACACCCATGGCTCTACACATCAACTATGAAGATGCACCCATGGCTCTACACACTATATGTTGCCAACCATAGTGAATCTAGTCCTATCCATGACTACATTGTGCATTTTTGTAACACATGGCACTAATGGTTGGCTTTGCAATTTAAGATACCTTGAGCATTATTTGATTTGTGCCCTATCACACTATAATCTAGTGATATAAGGGTCACCCTTCTTGTTGGTCTATTAAGTCTGTCCAACTAAAGCTCTACCTAGGCCCATGTTGCCCCTTTTTTGGTCCCTTAAGTTTGTCTAACGCTCTTTGTAGCCCAATGTGGCTCCCCTTTTTATGTACTTTGTTTTTTAAGTAATATTGCGCTTTTGAGTATTTTTGAGATAAAACAAAAAGAGAAACCTGAATCCCCACCTTTTTTCTGTCATATATTTCATATTTCATACGGTTAATTGGAATCAAAGATTAAATTAACCATGGTGCCAATGGTATCGAGAAGGAAGCTACAGAGGTCCACGCTTGGTTCCCACAAGAGGAGGAAACTACGTTACCAATGTTCCAAACGAAGATGCAAATCCATTCTCTGCAGCATCCATGTTGTATATGAAAGCCACAGGTTAATTGTTTCATGTTCATTCACTGCCAAGTAGGTTCTCATTCAAGGGACATGAGACAACCTCAAAATAAATTGATGGTAAAGGTGCCACGACCTTTTCCTTGCAATATGGAGTATTAGATGTCTGCAACCGAGGATGTAAGAAATCTGAAAATAGGCATTTTGAATGGTTTTCCAAATGTTGCAAGAATTTTTTCCACTACCGCGTCAGGTGTGAATTTCTGTATACATATTGATAAAACTTAATCTGATTTTGCTCTCTATCGAAGACTTAAAACTTTGAATGCAGCAGACATTTTATGTCAAAGTTACATTGCCGACTAGAGTTGAGGAAGTAAATCAATAAGGAAACAAAAAGGCAAATATATATATTTACAGAGCTAGCATCTTTCCAATAGACCTGATTCTGCAAGAGCTTGAGGCACTCATCATCTACATCTTAACAAACTGATAGATAACATGATTTAAGAAAGTTGCATGAACCCTCATTATGCCTAAATCATAAAATGAACTTTTACTGTTCTTGGTAATATGGTACAAGAACCATGGTGTCACTCCTTGGTCCTAGCTGAAGCATTTAATCAATGTTGTATGTTTAAAACCCATGGTAACTTTGTTGCTTAATTCGGTCAAACAGCGTATGTTGCTTGTAGATATTCAATTATTTCAGGACTTTCAAACATCTTCACTCCAGTGTTTGGATCCTCCAGATATGGTACCTGAGAAGTATGAACCAGAATGTCATTCTTCAACAATAAATTGATGGAAGATAGCAAAGGACAAAACATTAGATAATTTTTATAGTCCTGAAAGGCAAAAGCGATTTGTTAAGCGGCCCTCAATGTAACCTTTTACCAAGTGAAATTATAAAATAAGGCTCCCAGGATATGGGGTACCAAACCTGAAAGTGCCCTGTTTTCTCATAAAGAACTTGCCGGTTTGCACTTCCACGAGCAGTGCTGCAAATATAAAGAGATGTGAGCCAAATAGACCTACTGCAAACTCAAGTGTTATCTAATTTTAAAATATCATTTTAATTAGGAAAAAAAGTTCAATATTAGCATAAAATCATTTGACGTATGAGAAGGAACAGAGATTACAGTACGCTAATAGAAACTATTAAGTAGAAAATGTAATCTCTCATTGTTTCAAGGTTCATCTTTCACACCACCACGTAGAGATGGTATAAAGGCTTTCTAATTTATAGTTTGCAGAAAAAGAAAATGGTGATATTATTGAATAATTGAACATTTTTACATTCACGACAGTAGATTGCGAAGATAAGTCCACAAAATTTATTGATTGAAGAGTATGGATTAACCTATGGTACACATGGGGCAACTCTAGCTCCACCAAAGTTTCTCTCACAATTTTGCAAAAAGGGGATGCCTGCATGTTAAAAAAAATTTATTTGCAATGTATGAGCTATGATACAAACATAAGTTTGCAGCTGGGAAAGAAAAGCACTGAAATTTCTATAAGAATTTCACAACATTATATGAGAAACAAATCTTCTTCAGATTTTCAAAGAGCATATCATATTACCTTAAAAAAAACAAAAGGATTACATCTTTGAAGAGGGGACCTTAGGGCAATGTACCTACAGTTGATTTTCCGAACTTGATCTTTCTTATACTTAATTGCATTCCTCCATGAAGTATTTATTCAGTGCATTTTACTCACTCTACTCTAGGCCCTTCAATATTAACCAATTTTGTGTATGGCTGGAGGCCACTTTGAGAGCAGAATACCACAGGTGCACTGTGAACCTGGTAGCTATTCAAATGGCTAGATGTACTTGATAATACATATTGGCAACACGATTTCATTTTTTATGCTTCTTGCCAAATAAACCATGTCAAAATGGTAGAGCACTGATGCCAATGGTACTTAAATTTTCATTTACTTTTACAAGCTTAAGAAGTTTAAATCAGAATTTAGGAGTTGATATGATAAAAGAAGAGACAAGGAGAATCTCCACCACATTCAAGAAGAGATGAAGAGATAATGGCTAGGATAACAATAAAAGATTTTAAAGAGAGAATTTAATTTTCATTTTGAAAAGCTCCAGATTTGGAGGGAAAAAATATTGGTTTCAAAGATCTTGAATCCAATGGATCAAGAAGGGAGATGGTAACTCCAAAGTCCAATTTATCATTCAATGGCATCTAGAAGCCATTGTCATAAAGCGGATACCATGCTGATAAATGAAAAATTACTGCTGATTATTTTGAAGATTTATTTCCATCTTATAAGCCTCGAGTAGGATTGACTGTTGAGCAAATTCATTGATGATATTTAGTCTAGGACTAAATCTTTTAAACAGCCTTGTGACCAGTTTAAAAAAGCAATTTGCACACTCAAAACATAAAGCACCAAGGCTTTCCTGTGGATCTTTCTAGTAGTGTTGAGATACTGTGGGAAAGGATCTACAAGATATGATACGTGAAATTAAGATACGTAGTTGTTACAATCTTTCAATTCCACATAGATTACCTTTCATCTCAAGAAGCAAGGTGCAACATTTATCTTTATCTTTAGACCCAGCTGTTTTGTGTAAAGTTATAGATACATCAATGTATAGAATTTGCAAAGATGTACTGATAATAAGTGGGTGCCTGGTGAGGGACCTTGGATTATTCTGTTTTGGACTTGAATTCCTTCAATGTTATTCTAGGCCAAGAGTTGTGATGGGACCATGAAGGCTGAAGGCGAGGCCACAAAGATGGTGACTGGTGACCATGAAGTGTGACAGTGCAATGCATAGAAGCCATTACGATGCAAGCCACTTACGAATGAAATGGCTACAAGCTGCTAACAATGCTTACAAAGCAAAACACAGAGTTACGTATGATGGGTAATAATTGTTACAATGATAGCCACGAGCAACAATGAAAGTTGCTGCCGAAATCTAAAATACAAAAACAGCCAAGAAAGAAAAGAGGATTGAAGGTAAAATGTGGAGAATGCCTCCCTTCCCATAGGTCATAGCCTTTGGGCAACAGGATGGCACCAACCACATCAAGTAGAGTATTCACTATTGCACACCTAGATCTCATCTTCATTTCTCATGGGAGTTTCCCTTGTTTGGTAAAGATGCATGGGTCACATTTGAGAAGCACCGTGGAATCAAATTTTGAGTGATTAAAGATACTATGCAGAAATTGTATTTGGCCATCTTGTCTGATAATCTGACAGAGAGATGAGTAAGTCAGCACACAAATTAGGTCCTCAAATCAAAAAAGTTCTAGATAGATATCAAGACATGTTGCCACCTGAACTGCTAAGGACTCTACCATGATCAAAAAATAAGGTCTGGAATAGCTCCAGCAATTCAGACGGCGTACAAACTAACATGCCCAAAGTTATTAATATTAAAACAATGGCTTGAAGGTGTGGTTTAAAAGCAATATCTTTGACCCTCAAAATCTCCCTTCGGTGCTCCTGTGTTTTTTGTCACCAAGGAAGACAGATCCTCGAGGTTGTGTTGTTTCTACAGATTACCAAATAAACACAACTATAAAGAACAAGTATCTGGTGTCGTTGATATCAGATCTCTTCAACCACTTCACTGAGGCACCATATTTTAGCCAGTTGGATTTAAGACAAGGTCATTATCNAAAACTCCAAAGAGGTTAAGTGAGATGAGTAAAATGTGCCCATTTTGTTAGAATTACTGTGAGTAGAAACATTGGCAATCTGAAGAGGTCAAATAAGAAAACATTTTCTACATAGAAACATGTCCAAAATGACTGAGGATGGATGAAAAAATAAATTTCATCCATGGTCATCCACAACCCGGGCCATATTGGCAACTGATGTTAATAAATGATCGTTTGAACTTTCAAGATGAATTTCATGTTGATAGATGTCATCCAGTTTCACATAGAGCCATATTCACCATTTTAAACTAACACTATCATGACTCACTGTACGATGTGAAGTAGGTTATGATGTTACCTTTCCTAATCGACCAACCATTGCAAATCTAGCAGTTAACTAATGACTAATATTGTTCGATATTCTCTTCCCCACCCTCCAAAATGATAAATAAAAAGAAAGAAAAAGATTGTCTGCTGATTCTATTACAGACCATGTAACCATGCTTTCTTTTCCTTGTGGGAACCTATTTTAATCTAATTCATATTACTTAGTCATATTGACAAATAAATGCCTAGGATATTCTGATGGCATGCATCGATGCATCCAATTGTAACTTTTATCCTTAATAAAATCACCATTTTACATGGTTGGTAAAAAAAAAATATTGTTCATGAAATCACACTGGCATGACTCAGTGTACCATGTTAAGTAGGTTATGATGTTACCTTTCCTAATCGACCGATCATTGCAAATCCAGCAGTTAGAGTCTGCATATACAGCATGGAAAATCAGCGTTTTAAACAGTGCACAAAACAGGGGAAAGTATCTTACTCAAATTTAAGAATGAGAGTTTGCAATGGGAAAAGAAAACTAACTGTTAGAAAGCCTAAGGATAACATCATGGGAACACTTCCATCCCCTGAAATAAGTAGCAAATATTAACAATTATTAATGCTGCACTTGTTCAATACTACAGTTATTTTAAGTAATGACTGGAAAAAGATAAACAATTGCTACTTTGGCTGTTAAACATGCAATTTATTAAATTCTAGTGCATAAACAACACAAATGACAATTTGCATCAGCCACTCTTACAGACACTTCTCAAATAAACAGAGGAGTGCTGCCAATATGGCTATTCCACTTGGGAATTCCCCATTCTAACTTGCTTAAATTTTGTTACAATGCATTCAAAATAAACATTAAAAACTAAAATAGTAGAAATTGCAAAAATAAGAATATTCCTTCAAGATCATTGTACTACAAATCTAACTTTACTAATATAATCTCTTTTTATTTGTTCCATATATGTGTGGGTATATATATATTACTTCAAGAAACATTATGTCCATTTGCAGTTAGCTACTGTGCATCATCTTACACATCCATAGAACATAAAAATAGCCCAGTAGCCCTTGCAGCTAAATATTATACATGATTTTGTTACTCTCGTCTGAAGTTAAGTGTGGATTAGCAAACTCTGTCAAAAATCAAGAAAAGATTTGCCTATCTATATAACTACCTTATCAGCATCTTCAATGTTTCAGATTTCAGAGTTATTGACTGACCGTTCAATAGAAAACATAGGAAGCTCAACCTCCTATTTCTACATAATGAGATCTAAGTAAATAGAGATTTTCCATTTTAAGAGCTTTCACAATAGAACCATGTCCTCAGGTGTTAAAAGAAACTGAAGAAAGTCTTAGCCAAAATACAGAAGAGTATGACTAGTGAAGACAAAAATAATGTATATTCACATGTTATAGTTTTCAGTAAAACCTTCAAGCCTTGACATCCTGTTAAAAAGTTTTGCAAGAAAACAAGAAAAAATACCATAAAATCAACAAATAAAAGCCAAAGCTAAAAAGGCCACATGATGATAGGAAACTCATTAATATTTCAGTTTTACAAGCATCTCTGTAACATTCTACTTTAAAAAAATTTCAAAGAAAAGAGGTTTTGAGAGCAATCCTACCTCCGTTCAAATTACTTCAGAAATTTTTACAAATGTATAAAAGCCTAGTTTAAAAATGATAGTTTTGTAACATTTATTGAGTTTGATCAAGTCACCATAATGGGTACAAATATTTAAATAGCTAAATGAGTCAAATTATATTAAAACATTTTTTTTTTCAAATAGGTAAAAAGATGATTGTACGTGTGATAAAAAATACATTGAAAGTATATCTCCTTAGCGTTAACACAATTATTTCAACTAGCAATTTAGTATTTTATATAAATCTAAATCCCGCAAAGAATTAAAAAAAAAGAATTATCTCTTCCAAGTTTATTCATATGAATTTTATGTTTATGCAATACAAAGAAATTTCTTGGTTTAAGCAAAATCGTAAGATTAAAAGAAATAGCAAGGTTACCATAATGTTTAGCCAAATATTTGATTATGTCATCAGATTCATACATTGATACACCTTTGTTCGGATCCACCTATAATGAAAAATAAGACCTTTTATCATATGAAGACCATGTACATGATATACATACATTTTCAAGAATTGTACACAGTAAAATACGAAAAACATGTCTTTGTCTGAATTCAAGACATCTAACCTTCTAGCATAATGTTTAGTAATATATATATATATATATATATAAGTACACATGTGCAAATAGATGAATCATTCGTATCATGTAAACCAAGAAATGCAATCACATAATAGTAAAAAATGAAAATGTCATTATCAACAAAAAAAGATTTATTGAAACATTTGAACTCATTTCTAAGACCTCGAGTTATATGCCTCACTACTTATTAACCACAGTTCATCTTGAAAGTTTTTCTCTTCTTGCATGTTGTGTATGAATACTTTGTAATGCAATTAATGTAAGCAATGTCAATTAACAAAGTTGACATTACGCAAACAGCCAGACATAGAATATTATCATCAATTCATCCACCTACTTAACCGAATAGCCCATGTTGGGATAAAGGCACCAAGATGACTGTCAATTGACAAAGATAAATATCACATTGTTATTGATGCTGGTGATGATATGATTTAATGCATAAACGGTATCCACTTATTGAAAGATATATTGAGAGCTCAAAAAATATTGTATTGAACCAAAGATACTTTGACTATGAGAGAGAAAAGAAATAGACAGCTATCAAGGGCATCAATTAAAGAAACAAGCAGACAACTGGTAAGGGCGACCATGTGATATAACCATGTAAACATGGATGGGGTAAGCATAAGAAATGTTTAAGCCAATTTTTTTTTAAATGATGTAGGATCAAACATCCTTACAATCCACCTTGTAGCAAGAATAAATTGAAGGATATGTAGCCTACTCTTCAAAAAGAGGTTAAGTCTTGATAGCAATTATGGTTCAATTTGCACCCCAAGGTAGGGTCAACAACGTGATAAATATTAATTGTCACCAGACAAAAGACAAATTTTCAAGTACTTCTAATTCCAACTCCTTTAAGCACCAAAAAGCAGTATACTGATCTAATCAAGTTAATCAAGATTAAGACAAAAGTAAGAAAAGCAAAATACAATTGAACCACATAAAAACACACCAAAATTTTGGACAAAAGTAAGAAAAACAAAAAATACCAAAACTACATAAGAACATACCAAAATTTTATAGTAATTCATCTTGGGCCTAGACCACTATCAGATCATTGTTGTCGTCATATCATCCTAGCCTTGTCCCAACAAAATGGGGTCAGCTATTAAGGATCATCACCTAGATGCTCAATGCTCATCCCACCAAGGCAGGGTCCTAAGACCACTGTCACATGGACTTCCTAATTCTTTTCATTTTCATCCAAATTGAAATTCTATTTTTATCCCATTCTGATCTCTAGGTTAGCACTCTGCCAATCACAATCATGATATTTTTCAGGCTAATTCTTAATCCACATGAAGAGAAAAAATACCAAGATTTAGTGATGTTAATGAGTTCCTTAAAAATGCACCAATAAACATCAAGTTCTAGTACATACAATGGAGTGATGATAAGGTGCTTGTTTCTCAAGTTGAAAAATGTGAGTTTGAGCCTAGGCATAGCCATAGCCACTTGAAGAGGTTAGGCTTTCGCTCATCCACCAATCCTCGCAAGATTCTACTTAGTGGGATAAGCATAGAAGCTCTAGATGATGATCCTTTCAGATAATGAAAATAAGTCTCTTACTTAAAATTCTTCTTCATCATCATCCTAGCATTGTCCCAACAACAACAACAACAACAAAAACCTCTCCATTGGTCAAATTTTGAGATGTCCTCTGAATCAAAATTCTTTTTTCTAAGCTATGGGATAGCCTAATAGCAAGACTCTTGATTTGGAAATTCCAAGATATGGATTCAATTCTGGTGGGCAATACTGAGTTATAAATTGCTAAGTGGAGTCTATATCTTGGGGGTAAATATTGTTAAAAAATATTCCAGATTCCAAACCCAAAATTAAAAAAAAAATCCAATTGATTTTAAGCTAGAGAAATATAGAACAAAGCCAAATAGTTATAGATTTTTTTTCTTTCAAACTTCTAGAAACACAAAGGTTAATTTTTCCCTCCCATATCTTACTTTAATAGTTGAGTTTTGACATTTTTGATTTTTGTTAAAAGAGATTTATGCCATCATGTTTTAAATAGAAATTATGGGAAGAAAATAAATCCATGAGTGGAATTTCTTTCCAAAAATCATTCAAAGTTTTTTATAAGAGATCTCCTGTCACTGAAAATAAATTTTAAATCAAAAT
The DNA here is from genome assembly GCA_015680685.1 of Gnetum montanum. Lineage (NCBI taxonomy): Eukaryota > Viridiplantae > Streptophyta > Gnetopsida > Gnetales > Gnetaceae > Gnetum > Gnetum montanum. Next base: position 226,056 of record MNCI01005191.1, on the reverse strand, counting down.
TAGCACTGAATGAAAGGGAGGGACTATGCAAGAAGCAATACAGCTAAAGCATGCTCTAAATATTGTTGAAACATTGGGTCTTGCTAAAGATGCACAAACAACAAATTGTAGAATTGCAAGACTGTGAAAAAAAATAGACTATATTGGAGACTAGCTTAGAATGCCTTCCCTGTTTACTATTTTTCCTTTATCCCATCAATTCTTGCTCAACTTTCTACACAATACTCTGTTATGAGGTGTAACTACACTTGGTTCACCTCCTAGCTAGATCAACAGTAGTGAAATCTAATTTCTATTATGGAACATAATTCCTATACAAACTTGTTAGATCTTTAATTTAATCACTATCTACCAACGAGTTGTTAACAAGAATTTTTAAGACAATTATAGTAACTATACTAATAATTTATTATTGTTAATTAGCTGTTATAGAAAATTCCATTTATTCCTTATTTACATTTTATAATTTTTATGTTTTTGTTATAGTGCCTGGTTAAATTAATGAAAAGGCACCAATCAGGGTCTTTAGCATTTGAGTAAATCCATGCATGAACTCACACAAGTTTCATCACATGTTCAACATCTATGAAGCAGGTGAATGGTTAGCATGCCTAGCTAAATAATCTACACCTAGTCTTTCATGGTTTTGTGAATTCTCTTTTGGTACATGTCCATGAACAAAGTTTTAATTTCCCCTAAAGTTTTTGGGTTCATTGTTATGTGTTTCAAAATTTCTAATGCCTGTTCATTGATCTTAGATCATTGGATTGCCTTATGTAAAACTAAAATGTCAGAATCCAGAGAAAACATTTATAAGCAAAGACTATATTGCTTAGAACTTACAAGTTAACGTCTACCATATCATCAATTAGATGTAATCAATTAATCCATGCTTAACATAATTATAACGGTATGTAATAAATTAATAACACAGTTTGCACAAAAATAAAACCATAAAACAAAATCTTAAAAAGAACAATCAGAGAGAGTGAAAGAACCATGTAAGGAAATTGCTTCTTGCCACCCATTTGAACAACTTTAGGCCGAAAGTTTGGTCCATTCCTAGGACATGGATAATAGATAATATCTAGATCAAGTATTGATACCATCTCTCGAACCTAATTCAGAGAATAAAATTGAAACTTCAAAATTACAGTCAAAAAATAATCAATATTAAATCTACCCTTTACTTTTGGAAGAAAATTTTCTGTATGGAAAGAACAATAAAAGCTTCTAGGAAAATATTCAATATCATTAAAACATTTTGCTGTTTACATGTTGATAAAATATCAACATTAACTGTTTTAACTGAAAGGAAATACCCCTGTAAAAGAAGATGCATCATCATAATAATATCCCTGTACATGAAGTGGTATACTGGCATTACATTATAAATTTCACTGGTCTAAAAATTTTAATTTTCCATCCAGCCCTTTATTCATTTGCATTCAGTTTAAGAATTTTGATCTTTTTCATTCGAATTTTGTTTCCACTTGGACAACAAAAATTAGGGATATTTTTGCATGCTCAAAGTAAATGAAAAATGCTTTTAGAAAATAACAATATATGGAATATAATTTAGTGGATCAAATATACTCTATAAAACAACCAACCTTGCGACAAAATGGGCAACTAAGTAATCCATCATCATTTCCATATGCAAAATTAGAAAAGAATGAAAATTAGTAAATAAGGAAATCTTGTGCAAACAAATGACAAAAAAAATTGTAAAAAGATGAAATTTAATTGCTAACTGATACTTAGTATTGAGTTAAAACAAAAATATGATGAGGTTAAAAACCTTTCAAACTCATAGATCTCAATAGGTCTCTCTGGACGGGGGCCTGTCTTTGAAGTCTCTACAAGCTTGCGACCTATAGGAGATTAAAATCAAAGATGAATTCTAATGTCACAAAAATTAACAAACATGATATTCTATTTATCTGTTTGAAGTTATTGTACTAGCTCTATGCAACGTTTCCAAAAATAAAACAAAACAAAAGGACAATTGTTTAATGATGACATTCTGCATCAATATACCCAGACAATGGCAGAGAATTTGCACATCTATCTTGGATAAACCAACAACTATTGAGTATTTAAATAAGGACAGGCATATTTATCTTACCTGCAACTGAAAAAGAAGTATACGTGTTTTGTGGAACACTGGACTCGGGAACCCATGACGCTTTATAGCTGCCATAGATGAAGTTTGCGTTAAAATTAAAAGAGGAAATGCATAGATGTTGATGAGAAAACTATTCATAACTACAATAAACCGAAAACAGAAATTTTATGCAATGGAACATTGATATGTCTCTTCATCTCTAAGATTTACAGACGATTCCAGTTGTACCTAGAATCTTATATTTTAATTAAGAAATTTTTTTCACCTCTTGAAAAACATACATATTGAAAATACATCAGTCATGTTCCCTTTCCTTAATCATTTCCGTACAATTAGAACTTTGCATTTTCTTTTGCTGTCCATGCACATTTCATTCATTATGACTTTAAAAAAATAGGATTGTATAAGCACTCCGCAATTACATTGAAAACAGTTGAACTCCAACCCATAAAGCTGTAGCATGGAATGTTTACTTTCAAGAAGTCTGTGCCCCCAAACCACAAAAATGTAAATGAATGAATATTCAACCATCAACCATAAGTAGCAATGGAAACTCTAGAATAGAAATTGCAGAGACTGTAAGCGCTACACAAAACATCAAGTAAAACTCTTTAATTTTATTAAACTTCAAACTCCTTGCAAATCAAACAGATGGTGCCAATATCATTTCAAACTTTAAAAAAAAATACGAAACAATGAAACTCAATTACGAAAAAAAAATGTGAGCGAGAGAGAACCCTTGAGCAAAGGCACCGGTGCCAAGGCGAAAGGGAAGAGCGAGAGACGCAGAGAGAATGGTTCCCCACTGATCTTGCCTAACCCGGAACCGCCGTGGCTCAGGAGGCTGAAATCCAGCAGGTGGTGCTGAAACAGATGACTCATTCTCGTTTTGGGTGATTTGCTGTTGCTGTGCTTTGACTCCATGAAAGCTCAAACGAGGTCGTGCAGACACCCCTGTCACTGCAACAGCCACCACCATGTTGACTGTGAAGTGAAGATAACTGCAGGCGCTCCTCCACACACTTGCAGAGACTCACCACCATCTTATTTCTCTCTTGGCGAATTCTGGAACAAGAGTAATTGACAAGGGGTAAGGTGGGATCCCAGCTCGTTAAAAGCATAACAAAACGGCAAACACATGAATGATGTGGTTAACCCGGGACCAACTTTCAAGGCCAGCTTGGTTTTTATCTCCAACGGCTTCTGATGAAATTTTAAATTTGGTACATTCGGTATGCAACATAAAGGTTAAAATTTTTATTTATCACAGCGTCTAGATTGTGATCAGCATGTTTCGAATGATATGTTTTCAAGTTGAATGTCGAACGAATGATATGTTTCCAAGTTGAATTTCGAATGATATGTTAATCTTAACAATGAGGTATTTGTCTAGTAGTAAGACATTTGATTTAGAAGCTCCAAGTCATGGGTACATGTATATTAAACATGGCAAAGGTTTATTTGTCTAGTAGTAAGACATTTGATTTAGAAGCTCCAAGTCATGGGTACATGTATATTAAACATGGCAAAGGTTTACAAAAATAGACTCTTACAAGTCCTAAGCAAAACTACTTGATATGGCCACAAAATACCACCAAACATGGTAGGCCATTCAACAAGTCCAATATTCAACCCAATAAACAAAAACAAAACAAAATAGCCATTGACATAGCAAGCATTTTGACATGGAGTTCATGGAGTTCATGCATTCATTTAAGTTAGGAACCATAGAGTGGTAGATGGCATAGTTAGGTAGTAGCAAGAGCATAGTCTTCCTTGGCATCTAAGGGGAGAGCAACCAAGCAAATGCCATTAAGTTCAATATTTCCCTCTTTCAGTTTGTAGGCAAGATCTCCCAATAACAATTGTAAGTAGGGCATTATCAAGGTAGAAAGTAACTTTGAGTTGGTCCTCAATAAAGGTATGGCCTAGAAGGGAGTTGGTGATGCAAGAAGAGTAGTAGGAATCAAAGGGAGTTGGTGATTGATAAAGTCAATTTTTGTCCACCAATGATATTGCATCAATGATGTCATAAATTCGATATCGTAGCACATGCTATGTCATCGTTGATACAATATCTTGGGATGTGTGCAGCTCTATAAATATGACACTTGGATGCATGGATCTACATAGGTTTCATTCCACTAATAGTAGAACTCTTGCAATTTCATTTTGTGCACTTAGACTTAGCAATTAGAAGTGTAAATGCCTGCAATGTAGTGTGACTTAGTGAATGGGATCTTTATTTGAACATCTTATACTTGGGCACAAGTGTGATTGGCAATAAAGATTGAGCTATTTCATACTATTGCAACATTCTCCTAGTTTCCTATTTTACTTAGAATAATATTTCTTGGTTTTTAGCTTAATGTTTTACTTGTTCAAATTACATTTTACTTTTACTATTGCTAGTATGCAAAATGGATACAACTGATTTTGAGCATAAAGTGTCATCATTTGGTAACCCAGTAGCATTATCACTTAGTTCACCTAGCAACGAGGTACTTAATAATCCCAATAATGATTACATAACCCCAAGACATGTACAAAAAATCAAGAATGGATATCCATCACCTTACACTAGGATAGACTTGTTACTTGTTTTACTTAGACTTAGAAATTATTTTCATTTTCACCATGTTTACTAGGAGTCATAATGGCTAGTCAACATTAGATATCCTATACCTCACCATGACCTAAACCATATACATAGACTTCACTAGCTCCATGTGGGAAGATAATGATCACGAACTTAAACTAATTACTAGCATATTCACATTGCCTCATCCACAAATTATGATCGAGTCATGCATGGATACTTGTGACTTGTATGGTTGGATGTTGAATTACTCCACCACTTACCATTGGTGTCGTTGTCGAGGATGTGTCAATGTATGTTGAGTAACTGATTTTACAAAGTTCATTGTATTAGAAATTCAAACTTAAAATTCATAATCTTCTAATAACTCTAAAAGTAAGCTCACTTAATCAAACGTCTTAAACCACAACATGGCTTCAAACAAAGATACATCATCACATAGCAAAGAGACAAAAAGGGGTAATGACAAAATCAATGACGAAGAAGAATGGAGTATGACAATGTAAGAAAGGATCTCATATGCTCATCATGATCTTTATTATCCTGATTTTACTTTCATCTTTCACCAAGATAAGGAACTAAGGTGGAGAGATCTTCAAGGCAACACTATTCTACCTCTAGAGCACTTAGCACCCGTCATGCTTCAAACAGCTCTAAGGGGCATGAATCTAAGGCACTTGATGGGCTATCATGTGACCAAACACATGACACAACCCTATCAGCCCACTGAAGAGCAAGTAAAGAGACATGCTACCATGAAGATTAAACATGTTCATAAGAAAGGAAAGCATATCAACTCTCTTGTTGTCTTAGAAGAGCTTTATGGTGATGCATTCATTGCAAAGCAACTCCACCAAAATCATGAATTCCATTCGTGAACACCTATCATCCAATTAGAGGAGCCTATCAAAGTTCAAATGCATTCCACTCTAGCAAAGGCACCTAAGAGGGAAGCAACTAACTCAAAGTATAAGTAAGACTCAAGGCTAAGAGCTTCTATTAGATCTCACATAAAAGAATACCAAAGTCATGGAGGGAGGACAAGCTAGCACCATTCTCCTACTACCTCTTTCTCATTCTCATGATCGTCAGTAGACTCTAATAAGAGAAGCCCAAGGCACCAAGACCATGACAGGGAGGAAAGAAGGACTCATGATTGCCATGATTATTGCCCAAGGCATTCAGATGAGAAAGATGAAGACCATGAACAAAGAAGATGTAGGGATAGAAGAGAAGACCAATAATGGCATGAGCACTAAAGGGGATACCACTACAATAGAGCTCAGGAACTCGATAACGATGATGAACCCTTATTGGCTACTTGAATCATGATAAACATCAGGGACGTTATTGATATTCTGACCAAGCACATCAGGGATAGCCATATCAAACAATTGGATATGAATAACATGCTCAAATTTGAGGGTGGTTATAATGTTGATCCTCAACACCACCTTTAAGCATTCCATGACACCTATGCCTTGCAAAATATTGAGAGTGATTGGTAGAAACTGAAGTTGTTTCCAAGGATGCTTGTGAAAGAAGTTGAGAACTGGTACAAATCCCTTGAACTTGAATTAATTAGACGATAGAGTACCATGCTAGAACTCTTCAACAATAGATATCAAACTTATTCTCAAATGTCTAACTTACGAAAACAAATCCAAAAATTGAAGAAAGGGATCCATGAATTCCTTGATGCAACAATGGGTAGGTATTATTCACTGTTGCACAAATGCCCAAGCCATGAATTCTCATAATGGGAACAACTAAGGCACATCATTGATGGGCTACATAACAAGATTAGAGAGACCCTTGGGGTTTATGCCTAAGGACAGTTGTCCAAAATGTCTACCCATCAGGTATAGCAATTGATTAATCAAGTGGCAAAGGAGGAAGGAGAATTAAGAAAAAGAGAATCAGTGGAATAATATAATAGAGATTCATCTATCAAAAAGAAAGATGTAAGAGTTTGTGACACACAAGAAGAAGAAACCTTGGAACAAGTAATTCAAAAGAAAACTCTATCCATCCAAAAATTTATCACTGACATAACAACAAAGGTAGAGAAGATGCGGGACTCAGTTGATGAGAAATTTGCAATAGCATTAAAGATTGTAGAGGAGTTAATGGAGCAAGCCTTTGGAAAAGGCAAGGACAAGAAAAATAAAAAACACTTTGGACAAAAGGGCAAAGTGACTTCAATGGCTAAATGTTCAAACTCAAGCTCCAAAGATAAGGAAGGATGTGTCATATGCCAATACAAACATCCCAAAAAATGTTGTCTAGTAATGGCACACTTACAAGAAACAAGGGTATGTGCACTTAACCCTAGATTTGTCAAGAAACAAATGCCCAAGAGGCTACCTTACCCTCAAGGTAACTTCAGGAAAAACTTCCAACCTATGTACTATCCCACTAGAGCTTACCCGTAGCCACAAGAGCAATACTATCAGTACTGGCAACAACCCCAATCTTGGGCCATGCCACCACCATGCCAACAGTATCCATATCGGCAACTAGAGCCATATGGATACTACATACAATGACCAATCTCTCCTGGTAATGCTGTAGTTCAAACTTCACACTACTATCCAACTGAGTTCCATAGACCAACACCGCCAAGGATAGATCCAAACTTGGATATGCATCCATCAGCAACTGGTTCTTCAAACCAACATCCAAATCCTTTACCACCAATGCCACCTCCTATCATGCAGGAGGAATTGCCATCTCAACCGCAACAGTAAAGTGCAATTAGGGCGGTGAATATACAAATAGAGGATCATACTAGCAACACTAAGGGCAAATCAAAGAAACATTCTTTCTTTAAGACAAGTCTAGAAAAGGTTGGTAGAGTTAGAACTTCATTAAGACAAATCTCTCCTACAACAGATCCTCCAACCAACATCATGCTTCCATAAACATAGAATCAAAAATTGAAAACTATCATGCTTACAAAGATAGTATCCAATTAGATCAAGGTAGGAACACTTCCCAAGAAAAGAATGGATCCAAGAGTTCCTTTGATTTATTTACAAATAATTGGAAATGTAACATGGAAGGCTCTACTAGCCTCAAGTTCTAGAGTAAATCTAATTTCTCAAGCAACATACAAGGCATGGAACCTACCACCCTTAAAGAAGTGCAACATCAAGCTAGAGCTTGTAGATCAATTTGTCATCATTCCTTTTGGATAGATAGAAAATGTGATGACCATCATCAATGGGTGGTCTTATCCAGCAAACTTTCTTGTAATTGACATGAAAAATGATAACAAGGAATTTTCAATCATTATGGGGAGAGCATGGCGTAGCACAATTGATGCTAAGCTAAGAATGAGATATTTATCTATAGAAATCTCTAAGGAAGATATGCACAGAGCCATACATACGCAAAAAATTCTATGCATTACTGCTGAAAGCAAAGGATGTAGTTGTGGACTGACACTTTAGAATGCCAACACAATCCTTACACCAATCCACAATGGATGTGAAAAACAAGTGTGTGCACAAGAAAGAGCATGGACCACTAAACCAAAAGACACCCAGTGGTTGACAAATGAGAACATTACAGTGTCCAAAGCATGTAGGGAACAATTTGAATTACTTATTAATTTCCATTCTAAGAAAATGATCCCAACTAAGTACTTATAAATGACCACATTAAACTATAATCATACACCAATAGAAAGAAGAAACAAGAACTTAGATTATCAAAATCCAATTACCATCAAGATTAGATGGGACGATAACCAAAAAACTAAGTGGCTAAGGATGGTAAGTGAGAAAACTTAAGTGTATGATCCAGGGGAACTAGGGTCTATTTTCCAAACACTTGCCCATGAGTTTAGTCATGGGGAAGATGTCTTATCATGACATAGGAATTAATAAGTGATTTTTAACTTTTTTTTTCTAATTTTTGTAATTTTTTTATACCTTTTTCTTTTCTTTTCTTAATACTTTTTCACATTCTTTAATATCTTTCCATTCTTTTATACTTTTTAATTTCTTGATAATCTTTTAATTCTTTAACATTTTCCAGTTCTTTATTGATTTTTCATTACTTTAACATTTTTCATTATTTTTATCTTTTTCATTCTTACTACCTTTTACAATTTTTCATACTATGTTTTCTTTGTACATATTTTTGATTGTTAATAAAACACCAAGAATAAGGCAAGATGTAGTCTTAAATAAGATGAAGATTTCTCTACGTTATTGAGTTATAAGGAATTGATTGTTTGTATAGTGAGATCACAATATCCATCCATCCATTTCAATAATAAGAGGTTCTTACCATGGCCATAATGATATTCTTTTTCATCATAAAACTAAGAATAAACTTATGATCATTATGCCTAGACAAAAAAGTGAAAAACCAAGGGGGTATGTGAAGGGTGTGACATCAAGGGAATTTGTGGAATCTCTTAGACCACTACTATATGTTCTATCATGTTTTCAAGGTTGTAATTATATCCTTCTAAATCAAATGAAAAATAGGAGTACAAGTACAATAAGTGCTACCTTACCATGTCACTGGAAAGACATGTTATCCCTGCTTGAAGGTAGGGCTTTTGTAAGGTTGACATAGATAAAAATAAAACTTATGCATAAAATAAATTTCTAAGGGTTCCATTGGAAAGATATGTTACCCATGCTTGAAGGTAGGTGGCTTCTTAGAATTTTTTTTTTTAAAAGGTACAATGAATAAACTCCTCCCTTGGCAAAACACCAAGTAATGATACTTCTTACAACTATGATAGTCTTATGGTTCCGAATCTAAGAGGTGAAACAATGCGATGTCACTAGATAGTGGTCTAGACTTGGTTTGAATCATGGACAGAAAGGTTAATGATTACTTTAATCACTAATAAAACACAAGAATTCATTATGCCTATGGTAAGATATCTCACATCCCAATTTTTACAATTCCTTCTATAATCCTTTCTAAGTCAATCTCATTCCACTGTATGATTAATCATAGCTTGTGGTTTTGTCTAGCATAGTGTAATTTTCCCAACCTAATGATACTAACATGTGTGTTTTGCTAGACAAGTATGCATTACATTCAACTCCTTGAGTGGGCGTAATTTCCCTCAACCTAATGATATCTAACACAGATGTAAGGAAATTGTGGTTGTAGTGGGCGTATGACAAAGATTATAGTGAGCTAACCCTAGAAGAGAAAATATATTTCAAAATTGGCACATATCACCTATTTCCCATAAAAAGATTGAACAAAATTTCAACATATGTAGCTAGAGGTAGTGTGATCTTAATGGGGAAATTTAATGCAAACATCATCCACCTCTACTTCATGGAAATTCAAAGATGATTCGAGGAGAAAAAGACAGGGAAGTTGATACTTCCATTCCCTAGTTTTATCATGAAGTTGTGCAAATAAGCTGACATTCAAGGGTACACAAAAAATGTCCTCAAGAAGACACAGAATGCCTCTTATGTTGAAATGCTCAAGTTGGTGCCTACAAAGAAGGATCAAGTGGAGAAACAAACATGAACTGGGGAAACCACTTAAACCACTGAGTAATAACAATAAGTAGGATCCAATGGCTAGCAATAGCAATAAGAGTAACAAAAATAGGAGCAATAATAGTAGCAAGTTCCACCACTGCCACCACAAGATTACAGAATGTCAATGAGTCATCTGTAGTAGATTACAAAGACTATTAGTCGAGGGACATGTGAGAAGGCAAATCTTTACAGAGTCATTGATAGTGCTATTTGACCCATAGTTTCCACAGATCCTGCTAGTGGACAGATTTCAATGTAGTTAGGAGGAGGAGACCAATGGTCACAACAGATTTCTAGGAATGCTACATCATTCCAAGTGGTGCTAGAAACTGGAGAAGAAGCCATAATTATGGTTATGTAGCACCAGGATGTAGCAAGAGCCATAGAAGTGATCATGGATCAAACTAAGGAATCATTTGATGTTCCTATTGTGCCACCAAAAAATATTTCTAGAGCTAGAGATGCTCAAATGCTAGTTGGTACGTCGATGACTCCTATAGATCATGAGAATGTGTTGGATCAACTATTGTAGATAGGATAGGTCATGGCAAATCTTTTTGACATCCCAAGTGATGTCACTATAGTACAATCAAAATTAATGGTCACCAAGGGTAAGCTAGTCATGGTAGAAGCTAGGGTAGAGCATGCAAAAAATGAAATTCATAGATTATAAGAAGAGTTCATGATCGTAAGAGTCGAACGAAGAGATCCAACATAGTATGTTATGCTTGACCAGCTAGAGTAGTTAAGAATAGGACAGATTAATTCCCTCATAAGCATAACAAGCAGATGGAAAATGAGAAGGAGAAAGTGATGTGAGATGCCTTAGTAGCAAAAGCACAATCATACACACATGCTAATATACTCACTACGTTATGGGAGGAAAACATACAAATCATTGTAGATAATGCTAGGTTGACCAACATAGAGAAGCATAAGAATGTTCTTAAAGATAGTATCCATTAGTTAAGAGAATAATTAATGAGGGTTAACTAAGATATGAGTTGCCTAGCATGAGAGAACAAAACCCTCTCAATGGAGGAGGTATCCATCATAAGATAAAAATTAGCCATAGAAATACGTGCATGGAAAAATGAAGCAAAGAGGCATGAAAGGCTCAAAGAACACTTCTGTGATCAAGTAGCCATGTACAAATAGATCAATGAGAAGGAAATCTAGATGGTGAAGGTCCATATCAATTCTATTTTAGCACAAAATCTAGATTAGTAGCCTCTCTTGGATAGCTAAGCTCATGTCCACCAAGCAAAGATAAAAAAACAAAGACCTATAGATAGAGGATTTAATAGAGTACATGGGGTTAGCAAACCTACAATATGCTAACCTAGCGATGTTAATGGTAGGTAGGCCTAGCTAGGTTAGGCCTAGGAATGAGCTTGAACAATAAGTGGCAACTATGTATGCATTGTATGAAAAAGAGTTTGTAAACCGGAAAGATGCCTTACATAAACTACATGTGGCAAACTTTGAATTAGAAGTGGTCAAAGCCAACTATTAAGGCCAAAAAGATGTTGTGCAAGAAAGGTGGCAATTTGTTGCATCATATGTCAAGGCAAATTAGATGTTCCCACAATTGTTGTGTCCATGGGATGTACCAACTCCATCAAAGATCACTCAATTAGCATGGACGGTATATGATCCCAAAATGGAGGAAGGGAAACTTCAAGTGTTGTTGAATTGATATAAATTTAAGAAGCTTGATGATATAGGGAAGCAGCTAATGGAAGAGCCACCACCATCATGCACAATTTAATCTACATTGAGCTTCTTCAGTTTTTGTCTTGTTTTGTTATATAACTATGTCTTAATTTTTGTAAAACACCACTATGACATTTAGTGTCATGTAAATCTACCTCCCAATTTTGTAAGGGAGTCTATCCTTATTTAGTTTTAACTTGAGGATGAGTTTCCAATCAATCATGGGGGTATGATAAAGTCAATTTTTTTCCACCAATGATATCACATCAATGATGTCATAAATTCAATCTTGTAACACATGCTACGTCATTATTGATACAATATCTCAAGATGTGTGCAGCCCTATAAATATGACACTTGGACACACGGATCCATGTAGGTTTCATTCCACTAATAGCATAACTCTTGCAATTTTACTTCATACACTTAAGCTTAGCAATTAGAAGTATGAATGCCCGTAATGTAGTATGACTTAGTGAATGGAGTCTTTATTTGAACATCTTGTACTTGGGCATAGGTGTGATTGGCAATAAAGATCAAGCTATTTCATACTATCGTAGCATTGTCTTAGTTTCTTGTTTTATTTAGAATAATATTTCTTGTTTTTTAGCTTAATGTTTTACTTTTCCAAAGTACATGTTACTTTTACTACTATTAATATGTAGAATGGATACGACTAATTTTAAGTGTAAAGTGTGATTGTTTGGTAACCCAATAGTATTATTGCTTGGTTCACCCAATAGCAAGGTACTTGATAATTCCAATAACAATTACATAAGCCCAGGACATGTACAAAAAATTAGGAACAAATATCCATTGTCTTAGGATAGGATAGACTTGTTACTTATTTTACTTAGACTTAGAAATTATTTTCATTTTCACCATGTTTTCTAGGAGTCATAATGGCCAATCAACATCAAATATCATATACCTCATAGTGTGCTAAACCATACACATAGACTTCACTAGCTCCACATGGGAAGACAACAGTCACAAACTTAAACCAATTACTAGCATATTCACATTACCTCATCCACATATTACAATTGAGTCATGTGTGAACACTTGTGACTTGTATGGTTGGGTGTTGGATTGCTCCATCGCTCATCAGTGATGCAAGAAGGATGGTAGGATTTAAAAGGCCCAACCATGGATGATAAAACACTTCATATCATAATCAAAGTAGTGTATCTTGGATTTTTTAGCACATTTGATGTTTCTTCAACAAATTTGATTTTTCTTACTTCAATGTTTCCCCAAAAGATCTAATTTCTCTAGAATTCCCATATTGTGGATTCTATATTACTCCCATCTTTTTCAACCAATGTTAAAATTTCTGCTTCTTTTATCAATGCAGGAATTTCTATTGATTCTCAAAATGCAAATTTACAAGTGATGAGATGTGATTTGACTTGACGTCAGATACGTGATGTCAGAGTCCTGACATCATGTACCCGACGTTGGGGCTAATAAGCGACATCGAATACCCAACATCACCTCATCTGGACCTCACCTATAAATACCGCATTTGGGCTTCCTAATGGGATAGTTTTTGCACATCTTAGAAATAGTTTTTTTTCTAGTTTCTTTTCTTTCTGTTATTACCAGTGCATGCCCGCAATATGATGTTTGTAATTGTATGATACCTTTGTTTGAGTGTGACGTGCTTGGACACGTTACATGAATAGCAATAAAGATCAAGATTATTTCCATCAGTGTAGCATCCACTTAGCTTAATATTATTGTTTTAATTATTTAATGCTTTCTTTATTTAAACATTTCCATTTATTATTATTTGCTATTCCTATTATTAAGTGAAATGTGTACACCTTAATCATGAACATTTTAAGTGTAAATACTTGATCACCCATAGGTGTATTGTTTGGCACAACTAGCGACGTACACTCGGTAAACCCAGAAGTAGCTCCATGAAGTCCAAGATGTGCATAGATGGTTAAGAGCAGATACCATCACCATAAGCTAAGTTAAATTTTATTTTTTATTATTCATTAGTTAACCAATTTTTCTCTTTTCATTACTAGGAGTAGCATAGAATTAGGAAACATCATACGCCTCACTTTGGACTAAACCATAAGTGACAAGCTACCACTAGTCTAAGTGGGAAGATAGTGAACTGCGATCAAGGCATAACAATTTAGCTGCTACAACTAGTCCCATCCACGGAGTTTGACCATATTGCACATGAATGCTTGTAATTTATATGGTTGCATGTAGGGATACCTCACCACTCACCATTGGTGCCATTGTCGGGGATGGTGCTAGTTATCTAGATTAGTTATATTATACATGATATTTGTAAAGGTACTAACAATATATCTTCTAAAAAATAGTAAATCACACACATCACAAGCCAACAACAATGTCTCTCCCACACGGAAATGACAATGCACTATCTAGTGAACACATTCATTAGAGAAATAACGTGATATATGATGAGGAAACCCTATGTAGGGGTTTCTTATGATCATGACCACCCTGATGACACTCAAAGACTACATTCACCTAAGGTAGACAATCTTGGAGAAGATGACATAGGTCCTAAACTAGGGGAGGCCTCAAGGCCTAAGACCTCCTCGAAAACTAGAAATGATAAATTAAGGGACCCTGGGGAACACCATAGAAGCCATGTCAACTCTAGGGAACACCATAGAATCCATGGCAACTCTTCTAGTTCCTCATCTTCCTCTTCCCCTTCAATGTCTAGTTCCAATGAAGATGAACATAGGTATAGAGATAGAGCTCCATTAAAGGGTTAGACTAAAAACTGAAATCAAACCCATAGGAAAAGTCAATGAAGTCACCATGAACATAGAATCTTCCCTTGCGATTTGTTTGATGACGATGAACCCCTGATGGCCACTAAAAGCCTAATGCATATCACAGAGGCCATTAAGATATCTCATAGGCATCGCAAAAAGAGTTGACTACCTAATATTAACATGAATAATATTCTAAAATTTGCAAGAGGCTATGATTCAAATCCACAACATCATTTACAAGCCTTCCATGATGTTTGTGCTAACTATAACATTGAAAGTGGATGGCAAAAGCTTAAGCTCTTTCTTAGAATACTAATTGATAGAGCCAAAGTGTGGTATCGATCATTGAAACCAAATTCAATTTGATTATGGTCTACAATGGTAGAACTTTTCAACAAGAGATACGAAACCTATAAAAGAGTGTCCAACCCAAGAAGACAAATCCAAGAGTGGAAACAAGAACAACATGAACCCTTGGACATGGCCTTAGATAGATATTATGCCTTACTGAATCGATCCCTAGGCCATGGTTTCTCCAAGGAAGAGTAACTTTACCACATCATAGATGTGATTCATAGTGAAAGAAGGGCAACCCTTGGGACGTATATCCCAGGGGAACTATATGAGCTCCAAGCCCATCAAGTCAAAGAGATAATGGAGCATATGGCAAAAGAAGAAGGAGAAATGTGTAAATGGGAGAATGTTAAAAACCATCAATGGGACCCAACTCTTCAATTGAAGGAGGTCCAAATTTATGGTAAGGAAAATGAAACCACCTTTGATAGGGTGATTCCACAACAAACTTTGTCGACAGAGGAGTCTATTAACGATCTAGAAGCAAGATTCAATAGGAGTCTAAATGGATAAACAAAAACATAACAAATCTTGTTGAAATGGTTGTGGAAAAGATTATGCAACACAAGATAGGTGATCATAATTAACAAAGGACACAAAAGCAAGAAACAGTTAGGAACACTTTTCGGTAGACGAGAAAAGTGACTAACAAAAGTAAGGATAAAGACTCCATCATAGACAAAGATGAAAAATGTGACCTATGCATATATGACCACCCAAAGGGCCAATGAACCATATTGTTGCATCTATAGGAGTATTGGGTAGGAGCCTTAAATCTAAAGTTTGTGCAAAAGCACATGCTCAGGAGACTTCCTCTCCCACAAGATAATTATAAATAGTCCCACAATCAATCATACCATCTTAGGGGGACTTACCACTAGCTTCAACATGGTCCTCAATCATAGTGGCAACAAACATAGTCGTGGGGGAGGCCACATCCACTAAAAATGCATGGCTATTATGTCCAACATCCTGTTTCTCCAACTAGTTTGGCATCCTCCACTTCAAATCACCACTATCACTCTCCCAAGTACCATCAATACATGACATCCCTCAAAGGATCACCACCTTGTGCTTCTTACCATCCAACTCACCCTCAATATTCTCATAATCCACCTCCTTATATGTCACCACCAAGGATACAAGAAGGGTTAGCACCCCAATATCAACAAACAAGTGCCACTTGTGCTGCAAATGTGCAAAGACACGCTGACACCAATGGGTCCCAACCCCAATGCCAAAAGCATCCTTTTTGGAGGAAGAGTCATAAGCAGAAGCAACCCATGTGTAAACCCACTACATCATTTGAGCTAGCACAAAGCCAACTTGGTGTGTCACCTTTCTTGTCTAAACCAACATCCTTCGACCATACACAAGGGCCACCATCTATTTGTACTCCAATCCCACATTCAACTAATGAATCTACAAATGTGGGGAGACAAACGAATTCATGCATACCATCTCATGCTCAAGGGTGTAATCGTGGGTCAATCATCCATAATATTAACACACCTCATATCCTAACTCATCATACCTATAACAATCAGGTGTGTGACCAACAATTTTTCTACCCAACCACCACACCATCAATAAACATCCAGTGGTTGGGGCATGAATGGGTCCCAATGTTTCATACATGCATGGATCCTTTTCATCCGCTTATTAATCCTAGCCATGAACAAATTTTTAATCGTATGGGTTACCCTTCATTCTAATCTTTAGGATTTTAAAGTGCTTTTTATCTTTTTGTTTTACAATTTTTTATCATTTTCCTATCCTTTCTACTTTTTTTGGTTACTGTTTTAATTTTCCTTGTATCTAATCTCACTATTGATAATGTTTCCCATTGAGGTGAGGTTTTTTCTCTATGTTGTCAAGTCATAAGGGATTGATTATTTCGACATTGAGACTATGACATTCATTTACCCATTCCAATAATAAGAGGTGTTTGCTTTGGTCATAATGGTAATCTTTTTCATCATCCAAACTCTAAATAACTTCATAATCATTGTGTCTAGGTGGAAGAGTGCAAAACCAAGATGGAATGTAAAGGGTGTGACATCAAGGGGATTTTTGGATTCTCTTTGGCTACTCTTGTATGTTCTATCATGTTGATGAGGTTGTAACCATATCCTTGTAGATCTAACAAAAAATGGGAGTAAGAGCAACTTTAACTGACACTGAATAAACTTTTGTGGGTCCCACTTGAAAGACATGTATGCATGCCTAAAGGTTGGCAACTTCTCAAAACCATAAAAAAATTAATAAAAAAAAAACAAACAATACGTGTGCCATAATAATGCTCCTCCCTTGGACAAAATGCCAAGTGGTGTTACTCCTTGAAATTTTGATAGTCTTATGGTTGTTTGTCAAAGGGATGAAATAATGTGGTGTCACTGAAGGTGGTTTGGAGTTGGTTTGAATCTTGGAAGGATGGACACATGGTTATTTAACCATTAATAACACACAAGGCTTCATTATGATCATGGCACGGCGCCTCATGTTTTGATTTCTACAATCCCTTCTTTAGCCCATTCCATCTTGCTATCTGAATGTTCATAACTTGTGGTTTTGTGTAACATGGAGTAATGATCTCAATTCGGTGGTTTTAACATGCATGTTTTGTTTCATAGGTATGCATTACATTCAACTCCTCTAGTGCCTACAGACATTTTAGGCATTGTTACGCAAGGGCATCATGGGCTAGAGCTTGCTTTGGGGAGGACCCATTTGTGTAACTTTTGTGATTTGTACTTGTTTAACATGACCACACCATTTTTCACCTTCCATGAACTCTAAGTGTTATATTTTATTGCTTCTCTTATCATGAACATACTCTATCCCACAATCAAGCTTTCAATGCCCTTTTTCTTGCTCATTCCTATACTTTTACCATTGAAGACTTCATCTTATCCTACTTTCGGTACCTCCAATGCATTTATTTGCACTTACCAAAATTGCAAAATTTAACCTTCAACCTTCCAATCCAACCCAGAGCTTTAGTTTGCATATCCTTTGGCC
Organism: Gnetum montanum; assembly: GCA_015680685.1. NCBI lineage: Eukaryota > Viridiplantae > Streptophyta > Gnetopsida > Gnetales > Gnetaceae > Gnetum > Gnetum montanum. The sequence goes on along the minus strand of MNCI01005191.1, from coordinate 207,924 downwards.
CCATAAAAATTGGGATTTTTGGACCTCGATGTTGTGTACTCGACATCAGGTCTAATATATATATATATATATAGTTGACTCCTATGCATCGTGAACTTCATTTCTCTTAATTGTTGCTAGGGGAGTTGTTGTAATTTTTTCTTGAGACTTAGAGCTCTATGCTTCCATCTTCCACTTGCAATATCTAGCTCTCTAACACTTTGATTTCCATACTATTTACATCTATCTAAACTTGGAGCGTTCACCTTAGTCGTTGGGGGGGGGGGGGGGGGGGGGGGGGGG
>MNCI01005191.1:174184-195701 GCA_015680685.1 Gnetum montanum | reverse complement strand
TGGGCTACCAAGTAGTGACACTTAAATGCTCGTAATCAAGTCGTACTTGTTCGGCATTCTAGGAGTTTAAGGGTGAGAAAGAGAAAATAGTAAATAACATTAAATAAATAATAAATAAATAAATAACAAAGCAAATGCTGCAATGATGAAGTAATCTTGATCTTTATTGCTCGTCATGTGCGTGTCCAAGTACGGCACACTCGAATAAAGACACTGTACAATTACATTCACCACACTGCGGGCAGACACGGGAAAAAATCTAACTCTGGAGGGATCAAACTGCCAGAGCTTCGCTACTCTAAAACTGGGATCCTTCAACAAGGGAGTGTCGCATCTTATTTATAGATATGGCGATGGACTGCGATATCGTGTACGTGATATCGTAGGGAAGACGCGATATCGTGGTGGATGCGATATCGCGGCCTATGCGAATTGCGTCTCATCACAACCTATGAAGATGGGTAAATTTGAATGAGTTGAAAGATGACATACAGACATCAACATTAAAATGAACCTGTATGTTTACAACATTCCAAAGCATAAAATATAGAGGAAAATGATGTAGACAAGCATGAACTTTGATGAGAGTTGATGGGCACAGTAGATACATTGTTAGAAGTTAACACATGAAGGTTGATAAGGGATATGGGAGCACAAAGTTTGAGTCCATTGGAAAAAGTCCCATTAGTTAGTGGCAACACCACTAGCAACACCACTTTCTATCTAGTGTGCACGTTCAGTGCCACCACTGCTACACTTGCACTCAGAACATATGCCACATCACATGCAGCATTGTAGCTCTTCACGCTCACTACCCTAACGCTAACCTCCTCCTTGTCCTGTGCAAAAAGCCATGACTTTCTTCTCCTTGTCCAAGTAGTACACAGTGTCACCTTCACTGTAACCAGCACTGTAATCATCAGTTTTCCAGATTTTCCGTGTGTCCGTTCCATTTTGGGGACCTACGTTGTTGTTGTTATTATTGGTGGTAGCACTACTGTTGCTGCTAGGAATAATTTGTGTGTTCATGGTGATGATACATAGACTCACCAAAATTTGCAAAAATCGTAGGCACGCAAAGGCAAATGCGTGGAACAATAATCCTTGCGCCACAAGCCAAGCTCTGTGCATTTATTTTCACTCACCAACAATGGCTTCTTCGCCTACACCTGCATCTCCAACAATGTGAAATGTGTATTTCTATTATTTTCTGTTGCTGAGGCAAGTGACAAATAATATTCAAACAAAGGGAGGAATGTCATCAACTTCATCAAAGCCTGGGTTATATGATCTTATTGAAAAGGTTGACATCATTTTCTATTCATGGGTGTAGCACAAACATCCAATACAATACACAGCTGCTATATAGTTTTTGGTTGAATGTAACTTGATTTAATTGTTAATTGAAAAGAAAGAAGGATTTATAGACATTTGGCAATTATACCTTTATTTTCCTTAGAAGTTATAACTTCTTATGATAGTTACAATTAAATCTCCATGATATTTATAACTAAGAAGACACTTGTCAACTATGGTTGAAATTTCTCCTAACTTCCCATGGAAGTTATAACTCCTTAGGATGGTTATAAATTAGCCCCCATAATGTTTGTAACTTACCTCAACTTCTCATGATGATTTTAACTACCCTAAAGTCACTATAAAAGGGCTCCAAGGGTAGAATTTAAAAGGGAGAATATGAAAGAAGCAACTTTGAAGAATTTTTGTAAAGCATGGCTTACTAAAGGCATCAATTTAGCTACTTTTTTTTTAATCTTGTGAGTTTATTTCTTCCCATTTTTTTTAGTTGCTTAGCTAATAGTTTAGGTAGTATTATGCTTGACATTTAATTTTCAAATTTTTTCTAGGTTACTTTTTTTTGCTCTGTCTTTGCACAATATTAGACTTCTATTAAGATTTGTCATAAAAGAGCTTCTATTCTTGAAAAGTCTCTAGAGTAATTTAATATTAATGTCTTAACAAAATTGCCTATTTTGAGCATAGAGAATCTACAAAAATCTTTGATATTTTGAGATGACTGTAATAGCTTCATTGTTTTAAAGTGTACTGCTTTGGTATTTTAATCTTGAAATTGTCAATTTTTTTAAGGCTCTATTGAATGCAATTCTTGACAACTATTAACTAGTCAAAATAGAAGCTCATACTTTGTCATTTATGTAACATTTTTGGTAGTGTAATAAGATTGTCTTTTATAAAATTGCTTGTTGAGCTTAAAGGGTTTGAACAATTCGTAGTTAGATTGAATTGGAATAACTTTATTACAAAGTGTTTCCTTGTGTCAATTTATCTTGCTAAAATATTTGAGATTTCACACAAATTTTCTTTCTTTTCTTTTCTCTTTCTAAGTCCATGAAATCTTTCTCTATTTCTAGTTTTCTTGTGGAATTTTCTATTTGGGGAATATTAGAAGTAGATTGGGAAAATTGTGCTTAAACTTTTTTGCAAAACTTTATTTGTTATAGGCAATGTACTATAGGAACTATATAGACTAAGTGACTTGACAAAATAGGAACCTTTAACAACTCACAGTATTTGACAAAGTTAGCTGAATTTCTTTTATGATAGCTAATTATAGTTTCATATACAACCCAACCATTTCAACTTTCACAATAGTAAACACATACTCACGATTAGTTCATTTCATAATCACTATGTCTATTTGGAGGCATTCGAGCCTTGATGTTGCCAAAGACCAATAAGCACCTAAGCCCTATTTGAAGAACACCTTTGCATCCCATGACTCCCAATGTCACAAGACATGGAGGCTCCAACATTGGTAGTCCCAAATGGTTGCCAACAATTCTTTTGGCACTAGAAGAAGGACATGAACATTTTTTCCAAAGTTCATAAGCTAATAACTTATCATATTTAAAGAGATTAATGGTCCTAGCACACCAACAATTCTTTTGTTGCTAGGAGGGCTTTAAAATTAGACACTATTTTGGGTTCATGATAGGATAGACTGATAGTTTAGAAGATTTCAAAGGTTCCAAAGAAATTATTAATTATAATATTGATTATTCATTTGAATAAGAACAAGAAAAGGTTCTTTAGTTTGGAACAAGTAGTGGAGTAAAAATTAGAAGGATAAGAAGATTGCCCCTTCTGTCTAGTTTATTAGTCTATAAGAGAAGGTCAAAGAAATATAAGAGTTCAATGATCAAAAGAAATTCTAATAGGATGGCAAATCCTACCATTAGGATTTTAAAACTACAACAATATTCCTGAGGCTATTTACAAATATTTTCCTGAGCCTTGTATTCCTAGAAAAGCTTACTTGGCTAAAGTATACATCCACTTATTTGAGTTAGCTTTAGTTCATGCAAATATTCAACATCAAGAATAAGCTTGTAGGTTATTTGTGGAAAATTTAAAGGATATGGGTCAAATTTTGTATTCAGACTTGCCAAGTAATAGTATCAAAAGTTGCAGTGATATAAAGAGTATTTTATTGGCCCAATTTGATAATCAGTTGGATCAACAACAATTGTATTATGGGTTAGTACAAGCTAAACAAGGAGTTAAAGAGTTAATTAGAGATTTTAATATTAAGTTTCAAATAATTTGTGGTCTCTTTCAAAGAAAATATAGACCATCAAATGAAATGCTTAAAAATACTTATCTTTAGGCTATAAATCCCAATATTTCAATCTAGTTGAGAAGAACTCCAAACTTACTAACACTGAATGACTACTTTTGTGAAGCTATACAGCTAGAAAAATAGTTGAACTTGAATCATGAAGAGATTATTACAGCTTAAAAAAGAGAAGAAAAAATGATGATTCCTATGCAAGATTTTTCTCAACTTAAAGCATCATTGAGGCCATCTCATATTAAGATAGAGTTAGAGTTAGAAAGTAAAGAATTTGAAAAGGGACAGTTAATAATAGACTCATCTAATAAAGTAGTGAAACTAGAAAAAGTTTTAGCAAAAGTTAAAATCGAGTAAAAGAAAAACAAAAAACATAAACATCAAGATACTAAGTTAGTAGAAGATGAGGATGAAAATGATCTAGTTATGTCTAACTTCCTTGATATTGAATTAGATAATGAGCTATCTAGTGTTCATTCTGCAAGCAAATATTCTAACAATGGATCTAGTGATACCTCTTTTCTATCAAGTTCTAAAGGGGATATATCATTACATGAAGAGTGTAATAACAATAAAGAAAATGGGTATAATCTTCAATCAAAATAAAGGTTAACTACTTCTAGGGCTCCAAATGTCATTTTTGATCCATCTACTAAGAGAAAGGTTTTTGAACCAAGTAGAAGAGAGAAAAATAAAAGTAAAGAAGATCAAGTGGAGCAAAGTACTTAGAATCAATCTTTTAATAAATGGAAGAAGAAACCAAGCTTTTATGGAGATAGAGTATATGATTTAATTGAAAATCTTAAACATGTCAAGACCAATATTAGTATATATCAACTGTCATAGATAGGAGATTAATAGAGAAAAGATTTAGAGCTAATTAAAGGTAAAAAGAGAGTTGGAGAATTAGAATTAAGCTATGTATCTAGCATTGATAAGGAAAAAAGACTAGCTATGATTGTAATCCTGATAAAGAAGCTGAAATAACACAAAAATTTGCATGTTATAGCCAATTTTCATCATGTAGCTATCACCCCATGAAACCCAAGGTAAAACTTCATTGTAAATGTGAAAATTGCAACCCACAGTGGGAAATTTCACATATTGTATACTTTTGGTGCTGGAAAATGCCTCATATGTAGCCAAAGCCTCATTCCCCAAGTGAAAAAAGTTACCTAGTGTCTATATTTGAGATTGGGGGGTTAAAGATGCCTTTCAGAATGCCAAAAAGGCAATTTGACAGGTTTTATGGGGGGTATACACTTTTCTATGCTAGAAACACATGTAGGGGGTAAATCTCACCTACCCCCAGTGTGGAAGGATGGGGGTTTTAAAAAATTTCTTCCTTAAGTGTGGAGACTTCATGCACAGCCTAGAAACCTTTCCCCCTTAGTGTGGAAGTTTCCTCCAGCATGGAGTCTTCACCCCCAACATTGAAAATTGCATCCCCCAACATGGAAGCCACAAAAGCCAAAATTCATCACTTCATGCATTTCAACATTGACTAGCCACTTCAACAAGCATGGTGGAGAGCTTAATGATTCATCTCTAGCATGGAAGGTGTGCCCTGGTTACTATTTATAGTAAATAGAATGACCATGGGGGTAAGCTCTTACTATGTATAGTAACCCCCCAAATTTGGGCACCCATCTCACTTGAACAAGGCAAAAATTTAGTGGCCAATTTGCAGCAATTTGGTAACCTTTTTGTAGCCAAATCACAACCATTTTACAACCCCATTTATGGCCAAAAACCTATAAAAACCATCCTCAAACACCATCTACAAGTTCCACATTTTCTACAATCCAAGACTCTTGGCATACACACACTTTTGCAGACAAAATTGTTCATAGTTCTACACTTGGACATTCTCAAGCACTCAAGAGTTTTTTTACAAGTTTCCACACTTGTATTCTCTTGAACCCAACATAGACACCTATGAATTTGTGGCATCGTAACCACCTTTGGGATTTATGAATTTTTGAGCTCCACATTGCACTCCTGGGATTTCCAACTTCCAATGTAGAGCATTTTGGTAGCTTAGATTTTTCACACTTCTCAACCCCCACCATAGCCAACATTGCAAATCTAAGATTCTAGCACCAGAGGTTCAATAGCATTAGAAGTGGTAGGACATCTAGATCATGGAGTTGACTGCATCAACTTCAACAGAGCCTGAACCCCCATCCAAGTGAACCCCCCTATTTTCCATCTAGGCACCATTTTTACACATTTTTCTAACTTATTCTTTATTTTTTCTCAATAAGTTTTAAGTTTTGGATTTTGTGTGCAAGACATATTTGATAATTTTTTGTGCATTATTCAAATTTGTTATAAGTTTTTTTGTAGTTCATTTCATAACATTATTTTGCAAACCCCCCAAGTCCCTGGTTGATCTACCAAATCGACTAGGATGCCTCGAATTCCATTTTTTCAACAAAGGCCTTGGGGTTTCATGGGTTAAGGAACTACTATGCATTGGATCTCTATTTGATTTTTTTCCAGCGATCAAATTTTCTGGTTGCAATAGTTTTTCTTAGCACTAGAAGGAGGGCCTCCTTCCAATTTCTACGTCTAAAATCAATCTTCCCTATTACCAATGTGGCCATTTGTAAACTTTTCTTTAATTTTTTGTACCCAAAACATTTGAAGAATTAACATTGATCTTTCCCCCCTTGTGATCAAAACTATAGTGTGGAAGTTGTAGGTGGTTAGGTGTTAGCTTTTCACAACATTTGCTATGAATTTTATAGCCCAAAGCTAGCATTGATATCTCTTCCCTCCCATTTTTCCTTTTCACTAGTAATATTTTATTCTCTAGTTTCCAAAGTGGATGGTTCAACTCTTTCGTAAGTTGGCTTTTCCTCATTTTTTAAGCTGAGAAAATTGGTAGCTGGCTAAAACCAGTTTTAGTGGAAAAACATCAACTTTCCACTTTGGTTTTTAACCTTTTCCTCATCAATGTTGAGGTAGAAGATGTGATATTCCCATCATCTCACACCTCCCCCATCCCCCTTCTTTTCCCCCTTTTCCATACCTAGTGTGGAGGTAGTTGAGAGGCTAGCATGGATGAGGTTTGTTACTAAATTAATGATCAAATCTACTTTTTTGAAGCCAAAACTCTCAAGAAATCCAATGTTGCCCCTTCTCCCCTGCAATAGCAATCCTAGCATGGAAGTTGTAGGTGGTTTGGGTGCTAAAATTTTACAACATCTACTATAAATTTTCAAAACAAGACTAGCGTAGAAGCCTTAACAACCATTTAATTCTTGTTGCCACATTTTTTACCATAAAACCAATGTTGGTTTTCACACCAAACAAACCTGCTTTTTCCTCCTTTAAGGTTAAAGTTGGCAACCTGGGAAAACCATCTTTGGAAAATGCCAGGTTTCCATTTTGGCCTTCAAACTTTTCCCTCTCTCTCCAACATTGAAATAATGTGTGAGATTTTTATTATCTCATTCCCCTTATTTTCCCCCTTGCCATACCTAGTGTAGAGGCAGCTAGGAGGTCAACATAAAGGGTGTTTAACATCAACGTTTCTAGTTTTCCATTTCTATTAAAGGGGTAAACCCCCCTTATCTCCCAGTTACTAATTCTAGTAAGTACTTCGTTTTCAGAAATTTTTATTTCTTTTAAACATTTTTGAATTCCATTCGTTGGAATTTACTTTTATTTTATCATTTATAGCCTTGTTTTAAGCCATTCTCAACACCATAGCCATGTCTTTCTAGTAATCTACCAAGTTGCCTCTCACCTTCACTGGCAAAGGTCCTAGCCAATAAGCCATGAGGATATATGACCCTAAAGACCCTGCTATCATCAAATGTAGGTAATATTTAAGGGTTAGAGGGAAAATTCTTGATTTTGCAATCATAAATTAAGACTGATATAACTTCATTTGTGCCAAAATACAGGTTGGCATGCTGATTTCAAGTTTGGAAGCAAAAGCCAAAAAGGAGTTCAAAATTCTCCATCATAATGATAAGGAGTACATCCCTTCCTCCTATGACCAAATACCTTCATAAGATATCTATGCGAGTATACTAGCCCAATTGATTTAGATGGAGGAAGAAGGTGAAAAACATAGCTTTGAGGAACAATAGGAGGAGGAGGATGAATTTAGTGCAAAATCTAAGCCCAAAAAGATCTTGGAGGAATTATGCCAATAAGCAATCTTGAAGGCCACCAAGTCTTCTCCTCATGCCTTTGTTTTTTCCTTGGGCATGATGCTACCCTCTTCCACAATTGATCTCACACCAGTAATAGCCACGCATCAAACTCAATCAATGCCACAAACTATGATCCATAACCCATCCATTCCATTTGCCATATGGCCTTAATTTGTGCAACCATCAATGGTGGTTTTTACCATCACAAATTCATTAACCACTCATGCAGGGTCCACCATGGGACCCCAAACAAGCCAGGGGTCATACAACCCCTTTGTTCCATTTGTGCCTTAGGTATCAGCACAAACGTCCTTTTCTTTGTTTGGATCACAAGCCACAACCATAACATAATCTCTTCCTTATATCATGCAACCCATAGCAAGGCCACAAGCCTCACAAAAAACACCACAACCTTATGTACAAACCCCACAACCAATAGGGCCATAACAAGGTTTTGATCAGCCTTCTAGATGATCCAAGACCTAATAAATAAGTTGAAGAGGCTTAAAGCCTCTACCTCACAAACTATCAAGATTATGGACTTCTATCAAGATGATCCCATAAGTCCTATAGTCCTAGCCTTAGACACTTCCTCCTAGTGTCCCTATTCCCTAATTTAGCAAATATAATAGAGAAGGTGATACTAATGCTCACCTTATTATCTTTTAATCTAAATGCTTACTCTTGTAGCCATGGACTCATACCATCATGAGGATTTTCCTTATGTCCTTGATTGGGAAAGCACTTGATTGGTATTGTGCATTACCTAGGGGATCCATATCCTCTTTGGAGGACATGGTTGCCTAGTTTATCAACCACTTCAAGTATAGCTTGAAGCCTGACACCATGCGTGACCAACTCATGAAGGTCAAGTAGGGGCCCTTAGAGCCCATATAGAAATTCATTTAGTGTTGGAATGAACTGCTAAATGAAATACCAGAACCTATAGTTGAAGCCCACTTGTTAACCATATTCAAGGAAGTAGTAAATGACATTATCAAGTCCAAAATCTACTACCTTGATCTGCAAACCCTTAGCTAAGCATTCTCATATACCAAGAACATTAAGGATGTTATGGAAGCAAGTCATGATCTAGCCTATATAGCATACAAAATCCAACACACTCTGAGAGATAAGGAAAAGAGTAAACAAAACAATGTGGTTGTAGAAACTATGACCAAAGAAACAAAGACCACAAACTAGGGGCCAAGGGCCAACCCACCCAAGGTGAGGAAACATGTTTTGCTATCTACTTCGACGTCACGTACATGATGTCAAGGCTTTGTCTGATGTCATGTCCGATGTTGGGGTGTATACCCCAAGGCTATAAATATTGTGCCTAAGCTCTAGTTTTGATAGTCAGTTTTTGGTCATTCTTAGTCAAAGTAGTGAAGCTCTTGCAATTTATTTTCTTTAGAGTTAGAATGTTTTCTGAGTGCCATCAGAAGGAGTCTAAAGTGTGTACAGTTATTTATTTGAACATTGATGTACCTAAGCGCAATAGTGCAATGGGAATAAAATGAACTCTTTTGATAATTCTTGTAGTACTAAGAATAGCTTAATATTTTCTTTAATGCATTTTACTTTCTCACTCTTTTTTTTAATGCATTTGAATTAAGCAATTTATTTCCAACAGTTAATGAATGCAAGCATGACCAGTTCAAGCATTCATATAGTACTTGGTAACCCAGCAACGCTTAACGTTTGGTAGCCCAGTAGTGCTATATGTGTTCAAGATGTGTCTAGGAAAGTGGGGCAGTTACTTGTGTTAGGACAACTAGGCAATAGACATTAGTTTTAAATATACTCTATCCTTATTCTTTTTGTAGGTGATTACATCCATAAAATATAAAATGACAAAAATTCATATATCTCAATTACACTTAAACCATCCCTTGAGCCTCACAAGTGTAGTTTGGAAGATAACGAACATTCTGAACATCATTTCACTTCCTAGAGAAACTAGTGTATGAGATAACTATTTGTCCACAGAATTTGAATGGATTGCATGTAACACCTTAGTGATTTGTATGGTTGGGTGTAGGGGTACTTGGTCACTCATCATTGGCACTGTTGTTGGGGATCTTTTTGTTATTTGGTGTGCTATCTAGGACCTAATAAAAGTATTTAAATCATTAAAATGAACCTTAGAGTCATATCCTATTTCACAATTACTACAATCAATTCCCAAAGTACACTGTGATTTTTATTCCACTAACTGAAAATGTCTTCTTCTCACAGGAGCACTTTTCTACCCAAGGCTGATAATGTTCGTTCAATAAAGTCTCAATGGTATCAAATCATATATACTCACCCCAATAAGTATGTGCCAAACTTCACCTTCATCCTACACTAAGATGAACAGCTACAGTGGCGTGACATAGAGGGCAACATTATGTTGCCTCCTGATCATGCTACTCGTGTAATGCTCTATCAAATAGTTGCACGATGTGATCTTCAAGACCACCGTGGGGAGCATAATGTAGAAGATGTCAATGCTAAGGATTATCATCCCATTGAAGCACAATGCTTGCGGGATCGACAACTGGAACAATGCTATGAGTTTTTGAAGGGAAAAGGGCTTAACGATCCTCCATTCTTGTTGTACCAACAAGCTAGTGGAGAACCCTTCTTTGGGGGTTTTCCATACAATGATGATCCTCTATTTGACTTTGGTGATGGAGATTAAAACCAGAATATGCACTTCATAGTTTACAATCTTGATTATGGTAACAAGGGATCCAATAACATAGAAGGATCCGAAGGGGCAAGTCAAGACAAGGATGTAGAGAAGAATCAAGATTGTGATCATGGTTGTAATTATCAAAGAGGAAATAGTAGGCACTATGATGGTGTTGGTTCTCCTTCCTCTTCCCCTCTATCTTCTTCTTCTTCTTTTTCTTCTAGCTCCAATCGTGACCATAGAAGGCGAGATCATGATGGAGGTGATCAAAATGAGCGCAATGATTGACGGGACCATAATGATCAAGGGGGCCATTGAGACAGGCAAGACCAAGGATGTAGACATTTAAGAGAGGCACATCACCATGAATGAAGGAGTAGTAGAGGGCATTTTAGACACCATGATCAAGGCCTTGATTAGCCTCTATTTACTACCCAAAGTATGCTTAACATTGTAGAGGTAGTTAGAATCCCAACAAGGCATGTGAAAGACAGTCGGATCAAATGGTTAGACATGAACAATATTCCTTGATTTGAAGAAGGATATAACTCTAATCTATAGAATCATCTTCAAGCTTTCCAAGATGCATGTGCCTTGCAAAACATAGAGAATGAGTGGCATAAATTAAAGTTGTTCTTAAGGACACTCATTAGCAAAGAAGAGAACCGGTACCGATCCTTATAACTAGAATCTATTAGACGATGGAGTACCATGCTGAAGTTATTCAATGATAAGTATTAAACATACTCCAAGGTGTCCAACTTAAGGAAGCAAATTCAAGGGTGGAAACAAGGAACACATAAACCCTTGGATGCTGCCATTGGCCAATATTGTGCCTTGATGCACAAATGCCCTAGCCATGGTTATTCTTAATTGGCTTAACTTCACCACATTATAGATGGGCTTCGTAATGAAACAAGGAAAACCCTTGGTGTCTATGCCCAAGGGTGAATGTCAGAACTAACTATGCATCAAGTACAAAGGTTAATAGAGTAGGTTGCCAAAGAGGACGGTGAACTAAGAAAAAGAGAAAGTGTAGAGAAGTACAACTGTGATCCTTCCATTCACAAGAGGGAGGTTCAATTTTGTGATAGTGAGGACGAATCCATATTTGATGAGGGGATGCATAAGACAGCCTTGCCACTTCAACAATTCCAATCTAAACTTATAGCCAAGGTTGATGGGTTAAGGGACTCCATGGATAGTAGATTTCAAGTTGTCCTCAAAATCACTGAAGAGTCTAGAGAACTAGGTAGTGAGCATGAGTGCAAGAGGCACAAGGAAGATGAACATGCATATTATGAAGGTAAGGGAAAAATTATTGTAATAAAAGAGGTTGTAGACAATGAATCAAATGATGATCATGGATGTGATGTTTTCCAGTATGAACATCCTATGGGATGTTACCCCATTGTGTCACATCTTTAAGAGTTTGGGGTGTATGCCTCACATACATACCTTACACAAAGGAAAACATCCAGAAGGTTACCTTATCCTCAAGGTAATCTCAAGAAGTTCCAGCAACAACAACTGTATTATCCAAGTGGAGCTCCACCACAATCGTATGAATAATACCAACAATGGCAACAATTACAGTTATGGGTGCTTACACCGCCAAGGCAACAATACTCTTATTGACAACCTGATCCATATGGTTACCACGTGTAGCAACCCATGTCTCCATGTGACTCTTCTAGTCATGTTTCTAATATTCCACCTTACTACCATCCTCTTGATTATTACTTAGCTCATTCACCACATGAAAGAAGGGATGCAACCTCCTATCCTTATGCTCCTCCTATCACTACACATACTCCTCCCCTAGTTGCATAGCTACCACATACTCCTCTTATGTAGGATAAACTACCCACTCAACCACAACAACACAATGCTACAACAGTTGTTAATTTGTAATCCAATCATCAATCAGATCGGTCGAATGCATAATCAAAGTAAAGACCTTTCTTTCAACCCCATAGTCCACCTAAGCCTTCACCTACACCCATAGTGGACAACCCTGCTCCTGCCTCTTCCTTCATATCAAATTCCTTCAGGCCTCCTTCAAACCAAAATTTGCCAAGGATCCATACTATAATGCTTACTCACACTATGTCTAATTGGATCTATGCAGGAAACCTTCCCAAGAAATTAGCTGATCCTAGAAGTCCTCTAATTTATTTGCAGATTACTAGGAATGAACCATGCAAGGCTCTTCTCAATTCAAGTTTTGGTGTTAATTTGATTTCTCATGAGATGTACACTACCTAGAACCTGCCTTCTCTCAAGAAGAGAAACATCATACTAGAATTGGTAGACCAATCCATCACTGTTCCATTGGGATTGATAGAAGACATTATGACCATGGGCTGTGGGTGGTCTTATCTTGCTGATTTGTTGGTGATCAAAGTGGAGAACTGTAAAGGGGACTTCCTAATCATTATGGGAAGGGCATGGCTGAGCACCATAGACACAAGAATGGGCATCAAAGATCTTTTCTTGGAGATCTCTAAAGAAAATGCATTTGGAAAGATCAAGAAGAAGAGAGTTCCATGCATCGCGTACAACGATAACGGGTGTAATTGTGTGTAGAAAATTTGGGCCATAAAGCAAGCATCTATCTCTACATGTAAGCAGTGTGCACCAAAAGTAAAAATTCAAAGGTGTCTATATGTAGTAGGCATAAAACAAGAGGGCACCTAGTGGCTGACTGCTGATTTAGAAAGTAGCACACTTTGCATGGAACCAGCTAAGAGCTTGACATGTGAGTATGTCATGAGCATGGATGAACTTGAGCAAGTTCATTACCAACTCTTTGAAGATACAAATGATGATACCCACTGGGAAGAGTTTAAAATTCCTAAGAAATTTAAGCAAGAGCCCCTTGAATTGAAAAATTTATCGATTGGAATGGAATATGTATTTTTGAAAAATAAGACGCCGATTATAATTAATGCAAGACTTGCTCCAGAATAGAAAGAGATGTTGTTGAAGGTAGTTGAAAGATGGTAAGTAGCTTTTGCTTGGTCATATCTTGAACTCATAGGGATTGATCCTAGGATATTCCAGCATCAAATTTACATCTACCTAGCCATGAAGCCAAAATGACAACCACAGAGGTGGTTGAACCCCACATTGAAGTAAACTGTCAAAGAGGAAATTGGGCAACTCCTTAAGGTAGGGTTCATTTATCCCATTGCAGATAGTGAGTAGGTTAGCTTTCTCATAATTATGCCAAAGAAAGGTGGCAAGTGGTGGGTCTACATTAATTTTAGGCTACTAAATATGGCAAGATTCAAGGCTTATTTTCCATTGTCATTTGTTGACCAGGTGCTAGACATAATATCAAGGCATTGCTACTACAGCTTCCTAGATGGTTAGAGTGGCTATAACCAAATTTAAATTGCACCAAAGGACCAAGCAAAGACAAAATTCATGAGTCCATAGGGGACTTTTACATATCATAATATGTTATTTGGTCTGTGCAATGCTCTTCCCACATTTCAACACCTAGTCCTGAGCATCTTTCAATAGTAGATTGGTAGTGGTGTGGAAGTCTTCATGGATGACTTCTCCACCTATGGAGCTACATTTGAGCAAGCCTTGGATTGCCTTGAGCAAGTGCTAAAATGGTGTGTTGAAACCAAATTGTAGCTTAATTGGTAGAAAATTCACCTCATGGTTCAAGAGGGCATTGTACTAGGGCACAAAATCTTGCAAGCACAAATTGAGGTGGACCCTAAAAAAATAAGGATTATCCAAGGAATAACTCATCAGCCAGAAATAGTTAAAGATGTTCAGTCATTTCTTGGACATACTAGCTACTACTAGCACTTCATAGAGAATTTCTCTAAGATTGCAAAGTCATTGGTGGAGCTAACAAAGAAAGATGCTCCTTTTGTCTAGATCCTGGAATGTGAAAAAGTGTTCTAGCAATTGAAAGAAAAGCTTGTAAAAACTCTAATCCTACAAGCACCTGATTGGTCTAGACCATTTCACATTATGATAAACACATCAAATTATGCCTTGGAAGTAGTTCTGGCACAGTTAGATGACAAGAAACGACCATACTACATCCACTATGCTAGCTAAAGTATTATGGGTGCACAATTGAACTACACCACCACATAGAAAGAATTGATGGCAATGGTGTTTGCATTAGAGAAGTTTAGGCATTACATGCTTGGATATAAGGTGTTTGTGCACACTTATCACACTACCATCCACTTCCTAATGAATAAGCCAATGGTGCGTCCCCATGTCATACGGTGGTTGGTGATCTTACAGAAATTTGATCTCATGATGGTAGATCAAAAGGGCACTAAGAATGTGATTGTTGATCACTTGTCTTGGTTACGATGGGATGAAAAAGAGGAAGAAAGCCTGTTATCTGATACATTTCCTGATAAACTTCTCTTTGCTAGGGCTATAACTAAACAAATGCCTAATGAGCCAAAATGGTATGATAACATTCTCACCTATCTTCTCACTTAGGAGATGCCACAAGGGTTGGACCACTAAAAGAAATAGTAGTTTCTTCACCAGGTAAAACATTTCATGGAAATCAACAAACACTTCTATAAGGTGTGCATCGATGGCTTGGTTTGTTGGTATGTCCTTGATGCTAATCAACTACATGTTCTACAAGATGCTCATGAAGGTCCTTATGGAGGGCACTATGCTGGGAGCTACATGGCTATTAAAATCCTAATGGTAGCGCACTATTGGCCAACACACATTAGGGATGACCATCATTATGTTCACTCTTGTGAATGATGCCAATGAGATGGTGGAATGATTGCTCAAATACAGGGACCTCAATAATGGATTTAACCACTAGAATCATTTGACATTTGGGGCATTGATTTGATGGGTCCCATCACACCCATGTCAAATGGAAAGGCATACATCATAGTTGCTATTAACTATTGTACGAAATGAGTAGAAGTAGCAGCTGTGATCAACTATACATCCTCTACTGTTACTTAGTTTGTACAACAAAATGTTGTAAATAGGTTTGGTGTGCCACGTGCATTAATTTCTGATAATGGAACTCATTTTACAAGCACTACTTTTGGGAAGCTCATGCAACGCTTAAGGGTTAAACATAAACTCATAACACCTTACCATCCCCAAGCTAATGGTCAAGCTGAGGTTACCAATAGTGATGAGAGTGGTTACTCTAGTAGTTATTCTAATTATTAGAGTGGTTACTCTAATTAGTAGAGTAGTTTCTCCCAAGCCTATAAATACAGTTCCTAGGCACATAATTGGAAAGTATTTTTGTAGTCAAGTAGGAAAACTCTTGTAGTTTGTTTGAAAGTTAGATTATTTTCCAAGTGCCTGCAGTAGGAGGGCTAAGTATGGATGGATCTTTATTTGAGCATTATGTACCTAAGCACACCTTGTATACGGCAATAAAGATGAGCTCTTTGATTCATCCTTGCAGCACTTGAGATTTTTTTTCTTATGCATTTCTTTTATTTTATTTTGTTATGCATTTATTTTATTTTATTTTATTTTATGCACTTTACATTTCTGTTATTAGCACAGTAATTCATTTTCATCAATTAAGAAAATTGTTAAATTACACAAGCACAACCACTTAGAGTATGCATGTAATGCTTGGTAACCCAGTAACAATTAGTGTTTGGTAATCCCAGTAGTGTTGCACTAGTTTAGAATGTGTATGGCAAGTCGGAATGGATGCTGGTGTTAGGATTAGCTAGAACTTAATTAATGAGTAGTTAACTTAAATTAGCCACTTAGTTACCTCTCTCCTTCCCTACTAGCGCATGACATAAAAAGATAAAAGCTATAAAAATCATATGCCTCAAGCTTACTTAACCATACAATCATGACATACAGGTAAGCTTGGGAAGACAACAATCAACCAACCCATCCTTGTTTCACAAGGGCGCATAAGCACTTAGTCCTTGGGATTCAATTGGATTGTGCGTGAAACGCTCGTATTCTTATGGTTGAGCATAGGGGTACCTCACCACTCATCAAATAGGGAAATCATGAGAATATTAACAAGAACTATTAGTAAGTATAGGAAGGATTGGAGCACAAAACTCAATGTTTCCCTTTGTGCCTACTGCTCAACTTGGACACTTCTAATAGGCTATTCTCCCTCTGAGCCTATGTACAGCAAACTACCAATACTTTCTATTCAATCTAAACTTCGTACAATTTCAACGACTTATGACTTTGACCTTGACTTAAGTCTATCCTAAAAAGAAAGACTAAGGAATCTCAACCTACTAGAAAAAAATTGATTAGTAGCCTTATCATCCAACGAGTTACACAAGGCCTATAACAAAAAGCATCATGACTTGAAAATTAGAAAAGTCAAATTTCAACCAGAAGACAAGGTTTTTTACTAAAACCTCACACGCCTACCTCAACGAACTAAGTTCCAAACATTGTGGAAAGTACCTTTCATCATTTATGAAACTTTTTCTTCAGGGGTGATGATGATCTATAAACCTGAGAGCCCAAACAAGGAATAGCTGGTCAACATCCAATAAATTAAACCTTTCCATGAGCATACACTAGCTAACACAACAAGCACCTCATCAGATGGACAACCATGCTTCATATTTCGAATCTCCTCCTCCTTTCAGCTTAGTTGTGGGGGAAATGGCCAACTATGCTAATCATTTAAGTAACTCTTTAGTTTTTCAAATTTTTTGTTTTACAACTTTTTATTTTACAGATTCTTTATTTTACATCTTTTTGTTTTTATGTTATTAATCTTTTCTAATTTTTGTTTCATACCATTGTTATTACATTTGCTAGTTCTTGAATATTTTACACTTTCTTTTATATTTTCTTTTATTTTGATGTAATTTTCTAACTTTTTGTTAATAAGTGCCAAGTACATTGGTAATGCATTACTTGATGGTGGTATGTACTATTATTTTTATTTGATTTTTCATGTCTAGTTTCTGTCTTTGAATTTCATTATGAATAATTAGGACATGGTTTCTTTTCATGTAACAAGCAATGAGTCCACAACATCCACCCATTCACACACTCGATGGTTTTCCTTGTTTCGGAAATGTGCAGTCCCTTTTTCATTAATAAAAATTTAATAAATTTGTGACTTTGGTAGTGTTAGTAATTAGGAAGGATTCAAAGGTTTGAATAGGGCATGGCTTCAAAGGGATTTGGTATTCTTTGTGCTTTTCTATTTTCCTAGTTTCATGTGTTTTTTAATGAATTTCTTACCGTTCTATGCCAATCAATAAAAGAAGTTGAATAAGTCCTTGCATGGTGTGGTTCTCATCAAGAAAAAAGAAAAAACGATGAGAATTCAAAGCACACTCCTTGGACAAAATAAATGCATACATCCTTACATGGTGTGGTTGTCATCAAGAAATGAAAAAAAAAGAGATGAGGATTCAAAGCACATCCCTTGTACAAAATAAATGCATGTGTCTTTAAATGGTGTGGTTCCCATTTCAAAAATAAAAATTAAAAAAAAAACAATGGGAATTCAAAGCACACCCCTTAGAATAAATGGGTTACAAGCACTAGTTGTGGGATTAGTCTCCTCTAACTAAGGTCCTTCCTCACTTCCTACATCTTCTCTGATAAGGAACAATGGTTGTTAAGTGGGAGCACTCTTGTGTCTTATGGGATGGATTAGTCCTAGAATGTTGATGTGAAGTCACTGAATGTGGTTGGTTTTGGTCTAGACTAAGGATGGATTATATCAAGTCATTTAACCAAAAAATCCAAAAGGGACTTCATGTGACCATAATTAGGAACTTCATTCCACTCTCTCTCTCTCTCTCATCCATTTATGCTTTCCATGTCTCACCTCACTACTGGTTTCATGTGTTGGTTTGATGTCCTGGTTTAATGTGTTAAAATTCTTAGTTAGTTTCCTTTGGTTTTTTGTACTTAACTTCTGTAACCATTCATCATCCACAGAGCCCACGGACTCTTTAGTTTGAATTTATGCAAGGGCATAAAAGGCCTGTGCCTGATTTGGGAAGGACCCACTTGCATATCTTTTGGTTGGGGTAGTCATGTTCTTTACCCTTAAACATTTTTATAATCAAATTCTTTTTGTTTACGCCATTAATGACATCTAGTTGTACACATCTTCACAACAATTTTTAGGGAATTCTTCTTTTCATTATTGTGAATTCTTATACCCTTTTCAAATATTTCCTTGTATTGAACTTTTTCAAATTTAATGGACTAAATTTAATTAACCCTATCTATCAACATTCTTGCTAATATTACTCAAGGAACAAATTAACCACAATCACAACCTAGCTAAGATAAAATAAGGCATTTAACCACCATGTGTTATACATTGCACATTAATTCCCAATTTTGTTGATATTGCAATGGGAAGCAAGGACTGGAAGCGGAACTATTTTCACCAAGGATGCAACAACACCACATAATGAGGATTGTTCATGATCAAAGGATCTCTTCTTTCTCTCTCATTCTTCTGCTACCAAGAGGTGTTGGATGTCAGTGATATCTAAGGTATTCATTTCTCTTATCATGAACACCCTACATTGTAAAAATTGTAATTTCGTACACTTAGGAACTCAGAGTTGGTATGTCTATTTCATCTAAGTCAATTTGCGATGTCAGTCAATAATCCCATACCTACCCAATATATTGTGTTGTAAAGAACTTGTTCCTCCTCTTCTACACTTGAGAATAAGTTTCAATTTAGTTGTGGAGGTATGATGAAACTTTTTTTTCCATTTGCTCTAACATCGAGTACGCAACGTCAAAGTTGTAACATTGTGTACGCAATGTTGGGGCCTTGGTTTTATTTTATTTTATATTATGCACTTTACATTTTTGTTATTGGCATAGTAATTCATTTTGATCAATTAAGCAAATCGTTAAATTACATAAGCATGACCACTTTGAGCATGCGTGTAATGCTTGGTAACCTAGTAACGATTAGTATTTGGTAATCCCAACAGTGTTGTACTGGTTCAGGATGTGTACGACAAGTGGTAATGGATGTTGGTGTTAGGATTAGTTAGAACTTAGTTAATGAGTAGTTAAGTTAAATTAGTCACTTAGTTACCTCTCCTTCCCTACTAGCGCAGGACATAAAAACATAAATGCTATAAAAATCATATGCCTCAAGCTTACTTAACCATACAATTGTGACATACAGGTAAGCTTGGGAAGACAACGATCAACCAACCCATCCTTGTTCCACAAGGGCGCATAAGCACTTAGTCCTTAAAATATGACCAGATTCTACGTGAAACGCTCATATTCATATGGTTGAGTGTAGGGGTACCTCGTTGCTCATCATTAGCACTATTGCCAAGGACTTAGTTGTTTGTGCACTAACTAGAACATAGAAATCATTCAAATCATTAGAACGAACTCTTAAGGTTGGTTGAGAAAATAATAAACAAGAATACATTACACACTGAATAGACAAGTATGTCTCCTTCTTCGTACGAAAGCGCCTCACCGCCTAGGTCTGAAACAAGAAATAGTCGGTGACGTAATACACATGACATTGATCTGCCAGTCCCTCAACAAGTTTGAGTGGTATATATTCATCCCAATGAGGATATACCAGACTTCACCTTTATCGTTCATCAAGACGAACAACTACATTGGCAAGACTTAGAAGGTAACATAGTGTTACCTCCTGATCGTTCAGTCCTAAGCATGCTTCTTTATGCTCTCACATGAATTGGCATGCTGCACTTACATGCAAAATATTTTGTGCAAGATCATGACTTGAGAGAATAACATCCCACAGAGGCACAATGTGAAAGGGACTTACAACAAGAGAAACATCATAAGTCTTTGAAGGGTAAGTGGTCCCAAGATGCCCCACATGTCTTAAGCGAAAATGAGGATGGTGAACCTACCTCAGGTAGTCACCCACACAACGATGTTCCTCTCCTTGAATTTGGCCAAGTGGTTGTGTATCAGAACCTTCATTCCACTATTCATAACCCAGGTTCTAATACCCACGTGCAAAAAGGGTTTGAAAAGGTAACACGAACTCATGATAAAGGTGGACATTCTAATCGCAATCGCGATTGAGGCCAAGATTGCAGAATAGAAGGTAGTTGACACCATCATGGTGACGGTTCTCCTTCTTCTTCACCTTCATCTTCTCCTTCATCCTCTTGTTCAATATCTAGATGCAGTCATAAAGAAAAAGACCATGGGAATAAAGGTAGGCAAAGTGGAAGTAATAGATGAAATAGCGAGGAAAGGGAACGAGGGCACTCTAGAGAGTCATGAGATAGAAGAAGGGAGAGTAGGGAATAACATAGGCATCATAGACGCCATGGACGAGATGATCATGATAAACCCCTCCTCGCTACTCGAAGTATGTTGGACATAACTGAGGCTGTTAGAATTCCAACAAGGCATTAGAAAGATAGTAGGATCAAGAGATTAGATATGAACAACATCCCACAATTTGAAGGGGGATACAATGCTGATTCTCAAAATCATTTACAAGCATTCCATGATGCATGTGCCTTACAGAACATAGAGAACGAATGGAAAAAACTTAATTTTTTCCCACGGACATTAGTTAAAGAAGAAAAAAGCTAGCACTGGTCTTTAGAATTGGAATCCATTTGTAGGTGGAGTACTATGTTAGAACTATTTAATGACAAGTACCAAATGTACTCCCAAGTGTCTACCTTGCAAAAGCAAATCCAAGGCTAGAAAAAAGGAGAACATGAACCCTTTGATGCTACCATGGGTTGATACTATGCACTGTTACATCGTTTTCGTAGCCATGGTTATTTGCAAAGGGATCAGCTGTGCCATCTCGTGGATGGGTTTAGGCATGAAATGAGAAGAACCCTTGGGACTTATGCCCAAGGGAGACTATTCGAGCTTAGGTTCCATCAAATTCAAAGACTATTAGAGCAAGTTGCTAAGGAAGAAGGTGAGCTATGGAAGAGAGAAACNGTGGTGGCATTCCCCATGATTGTGGGTGTTGCCATTATTAATATTGCTCAATCAATTATGGTGGAGTTCCATTAGGATAATATGTTAAGGGTTGGTGGAACT
>MNCI01005191.1:153883-167842 GCA_015680685.1 Gnetum montanum | reverse complement strand
TAGGGGTACCTTGCCGCTCATCATTAGTGTCGTTGCCAGGGATGGTGCTAGTTATTTAGATTAGTTACATCATACAAGATTGCTGTAACAAAGCCTTAACAATATCTCCTTTAGAAAATAAATTAAATTAAAATTCAATTAATTCACACATAGTTCACAACCATGTCTCTCTCACAAGACTATAGTGAGGTAATTCATTGGAGAACCAATGAATATTATGATAATGAAGATTGGAGTACACAACCCGAGGTGGGGGTTTCTTATAAACATAAACAAAGACAACATCGTCCCAACACATGAAAGCATAACATACCAAGTGACAATGAACCCCTACTGGCCACTACAAGCTTAATGGAAATACAAGAGGCTGTTCGAATAGCCCGCAGGCATCGTAAGGAAAGTTGTCTACCCATGCTTAATTTAAACAACTTTCCCAAGTTTTCAGGAGGCTATGATTTAGATCCGCAACAACATTTACAAGCCTTCTATGATGCTTGTACATGGAACAATATTGATAATGGGTGGAAAAAACTTAAGCTCTTTCTTCTAACACTCGTTGGCCAAGAAAAAGTATGGTATAGGTCGTTAAAACCAAACTTAATTTGACGTTGGCCGACAATGGTAGAACTTTTTAACGAAAGATATCAAACCTATGTGAGAGTGTCAGCCTTGAGGAGAAAAATCCAAGAATGGAAACAAGTGCAACATGAACCCTTGGACATGACCTTAGAAAGATATTATGCACTATTAAACAATTGCCCAGGCCATGGGTTCTCCAAGGAAAGGCTAATGTACCATATCATAGATGGGCTCTGTAATGAAACAAGGGAGACCCTATGGATGTACACCCAAGGTCAACTATATAAGCTACAAACCCATCAATTCCAAGAGCTTATCAAGTGGATAGCAAAAGAAGAAGGAGAAATAGCCAAATGGGAGAATGTTGAAAGTTCTCAACATGACCAAAATCTTAACTTAACAAGGGTCCATGATCATGAAGAGGAGAAATCAACTCACTTCAAGGAGGTGGAATCATCTTTGCCAATCCTGCAATCACTAGATGAAATTGAGGCAAATATTAATAAGATGATGGACTGGGTACATGAAATATGTGGAGAATATGCCAACATTATTTGAGGAAAAACTATGCCAAATCGAGAAATAGGACAAGACCCCACGCGATAATCAAAACAAAGGGTAGAAGAGAATAGGGATAAGAACTCGACTACTAATCATACGTATCAATGTAACGTCTGTCTGTACGATCACCCCAAAGGCCAATGTCCAATTTTGTCACATTTACATGAGCATTGGGGAGGAATGTTACATCCAGAGTTCATACAAAAATACTGTGTCCAACCACAGTGGCAAAAACCTCAGTCGTGGGGAAGGCCACCGCCAACTGGACCATACCCTTCGTATGTCACAACACCAAATGCTTATTATGTTCAACACCCTGTTTCTCCAACGGGATCATCATCCTCTACCTCACCTCATCGTTATCATTCTCCTTAGTACTATTCACCCATGTCCTCTCCAAGAAAATCACCACCTCATGTTCCTTACACTTCTCCTCAACCTAAATATTCTCATACTTCACCCCCTTCTACATCACCGCCAGCTATGCCAGAATATTTTGCACCACAGTGCCAACCCAAAAATGTTACTTGTGCTACTACTATCAATAGTAGTGGAGGTCCTTCACAAAATCAAAGGCATCCCTTCTTTAGATGTGACCTTCGAAAGGGACACCACAGTTTAGAAACCACTACATCCGCCAACTCAACACAAATCCAACACTGTGGTGCATCTTCCTCTTCGAATCCAATGCCTCATGTTACTCTATCTGGGCCACTAATCAACACTCCAAACACCATGGGGCGCAATGAATATTGTCACATGGGAAGACACATTGATCCTTGTATACCATCTTACGGTCACAAGTACCATAGTGGGTCAACTCCTTATAAATTAACCACATCTTATAACTTGCCTGACTATGTCAACTCTAATCAAGTGTGTGAACCCCAATGGGGTAAGTATGACAGGGTCCCAATATTTTCAACATGCAAGGATCCCCACCTTCCATTTATTAATTCTAGCCAAGCTCAACCATTTAGTTATGGGGGCATCCTCCATTCTAACAACATAGAATTAATAAATGTTTTTTTGTTTCTTCAATTTTTCAACTTTTTGTTTTCTAGTTTTTCAATTTTAAATTTATTGTTTTATCTTTTTGTCTTTTTATCTTCTTATCTGAGTAATCTTGTCCATGAATAAAACACTAATGGGGCTTGTTGGTTGAGGTGTGTTCTATGTTATCGAGTCTCAAGTGGTCACTTATTTGGACAGTGAGCCCATTACACCCACTCATCCATTCTAAAAATAAGAGGTTCTGTTCGAGGATACAGTGATATTCTTGGCATTTCTTGAAACTTAAAATTAATTTTGTGTTCATTGTGCCCAGAGTGAAGAATGATGGACTAAGAGGGAATGACCAGGGTGTGACATCAAGGGAACTTGTGGATTCTTTTTGGTGACATCTGTAGGTGCTATCATGCAGCTTGGTTGTACTAAGATCCTTGTAGATCTAATGAAAAATGGGAGTAAGAGTATTAAAGGCACCAAAAAAAATAAAAAAAAGGAGAGAGAAGAGAGGAAGAAGAAAGTGTGCCAAAGAGGCCAAACAAAAAGTATGCTGCAAAGAAATTCTAAATCACTCCTCCCTTGCACAAAACACCAAGTGATCGTATGCCTTGCTGTCATGGTGCCCTTATGGTTGTCCATCATTTGATGAAATGATGCGATGTCACTAATCAGAGGATGGACTTGGTCCTAATCCTGGAATGATAGGTTAATGACATCTTAATCATGCTTTATACATAGGATTCATTGTTCCCTGAGTCAGTTACCTCACGTGCCAATCTCTGCAATCCCTTCTCCAATTCATTCCATCTCGTTGTTCATGTATTTGTGACTCGTGTCTTGTATAGCATTGAATTCATATCTCATCATGGTGGTATCGACATGTGTATGTTTTGTTGCATCGGTATAGATTACATTTAATCCTACTAGTGCCTATGGACATTTTAAGGTGTGGTTACGTAAGGGCATTATAGGTTAGAACCTACTTTGGGGAGGACCCACTTGCGTGACTTTTGTAATTTGTACTTGTTGCACACCACCACATCATCTTATACCCTCCAAGTATTTCATTGCCAAATCTATTCTTTTCTTTATCATTATTTTATCAAACGTTCCTCAAAACCAGGTCTGACATTAAACTTTTAGGGTAACTTCCTTGAAAAATATCTAACTCTAAAATCACACTAAGTAAAGAATGCAACATTTATTAAAGGAAAGGAGTAAGGTATGAAATCATTGAACTTTTTTCAATAACCTTACTAAAAATTGATCCTTGTGTGATTATAGATGGCCCCTAGAAGGAGACAACAAGGAGGACCTTCTCAAGGTGCAATTGAATGACCTGGGGGAGGCAGAGGCCGAGGACCTCATGCAAAACATGCAGAGCAGAAGTACATCATTCAACATCCATCATGAAACTCCTGTTACTGCATAATCTATCCAAGCAAAGGGAGGAGAGGTTAGGGCCCAAGCCTATGAAGAGGAACAAAGGCTATTTGCGGCATGGCATGTCAAGGCCAATCAAGTGTTCCCATAGCTGCCGTGTCCATGAAAAGTGCCGACTCCATCAAACATTGGAACATCAACATGGACGGCTCATAATCCTCAATAGAAAAGGAGAAACATCAGGTGCTTATTCAATGGTATCAATATTAGAAGCCTGATGCATAGGATAAAG
Source organism: Gnetum montanum (assembly GCA_015680685.1). Taxonomy (NCBI): domain Eukaryota; kingdom Viridiplantae; phylum Streptophyta; class Gnetopsida; order Gnetales; family Gnetaceae; genus Gnetum; species Gnetum montanum. The sequence continues at coordinate 164,019 of MNCI01005191.1, read as the reverse complement.
GAAAGGCACCCATGGAGGAGCCACCACTACCAGGAACCCCATGAGTTCCACAAATTTTGTCATTTTGTGTCTATGTCCGAATTTTGTCATATCCACTGCGACATGAATAAATTTCTAGTTAGTCAATAATCCCATACCTATCCACTGTGTATTCAATTGAGCTTGTTCCTCACTTTTTTTTGACTCGAGGATGAGTTTTTACTCAGTTGTGGGGGTATGATGAAGTGCTATATAGTCGATGCATCGACTAGGCCACGTATACGGGGCCCCGTATATGCGGCTGCGTTGACGTGACCCTATCAACGTAGCCTTCCTGCGTCGACGTGGCCCCATTTACGCAGCCGCCTATCCTGGCCTATAAATAAGAGGGCCTTCTACCTCATTTAGGTAGCTTCGAGTTAGTTGTAGTGAAGCTCTTGCATTTTTTTTGTAGGAGTTAGATTATTTTCCCAAGTGTATGCTCGCAGTGTGATGCTTGTAATTGTACGGCACCTTTATTCGAGTATGATGTACTTGGACGTGCACATGATTGGAAATAAAGATCAAGATTACTTCATCTTTGCAGCATTCACTTAGTTCTAATTTCTTTATTATTATTGTTAATTGTTATTGTTATTTATTTTTTTCTTAATTAATATTTCTTTATCGTCATTTACTACTCCTATTGTTAAATGCAGAATGAGTACAACTTAATCACGAGTATTTAAGTGTGACTACTTGGTAACCTAGTAGCGTACCTAGGATCTACGCTTGGTAATCCCAGTAGTAGTCATGCACGAGGTCCAAGATGTGTATGGATGATTAATGAACAGATGCTCATCACACTTAGGCTAGCTTAGACTCATTTCCTATTACTCATTAGTTTAATCAAGATTATTTTCCATTGTCTCTAGGAGTAGCTCTAATTTAGGATCACATCATACTCCTCACTCTGGACTAAACCATACGTGACAAAGCAAATACTAGTCCAGGTGGGAAGACAACGAACTGCGATCAACATGTAACTATCTAGATACCACAACTAGCCTATCCATGTATTTGTATGTTTTAGTGTAGGGGTACCTCACCACTCATCATCAGGGAATAAAAGGCATGAGCTTGCTTTGGGGAGGACCCACTGGCATTCCTTTTTTGATGTAATTGTTAACTTCTTTTCCTTAAACATATCCTACAATCAATCATTTCTTATTTCATCCCCATCCATGGCATCCATTTTATTGGCGTTGCCATTGTTATTTTTCCCATCTTTCTTGTACCTCATATTTTTCCATCTTATAGCTACAGGAGGTTTACTCTTAGTCATGGGGGCCCTAGCACAAATTTTTTATTTTTTTCTATTTTACTATTCACCTAATGCCTACACCTTGGGTAGTCACCAGTGATAAATATCTTAACCAATTTCTTCCATAACCACAACTCAACCAATGCGCCTCATATCGAGGCAAGGTATCAACTACATTGTGGTTTATCTATCCATATTCATTTGTGACTATGTTGTGTGTGTAGATGGCGATCATACAAACAATGGACTAGGCTTGGAGGAAGCACTTAGGATGCACCGGAACTGGAGCATTTATGAAAGAAGTTTGGTGGCATGGTTATGGATAAACAACAGAAGGCGCAAGCTTGGCAGTGGCGGCAACATGCTCCATCTTTTTTTCTCTCTCTCTTTCTCTTCAAACTACCAAATAAAGGCTTGGATGTCATTTATGTACAAGTGTTCACCACAATGGTCATGAACACTAATGTTGTAATATGCTTATTAATCCGTTCACTGGGAACGTTGAGTCTGTCATCCCATTCCACCATTAGTTGTCAATTAGTCAATAATCCCATACCTTCCCAATATTTTGTAAGGAACTTGATGATGAGTTTTCATGCAGTCATGGGGGTATGATGAGAGTAGTTACTCTAGTAGGTATTCTAATTATTACAGTAGTTACTCTAATTATTAGAGTAGTTGCTCCCAAGCCTATAAATACAGTGCCCAAGCACACAATTGGAAGGAAGTATTTTAGAAATCAAGTAGCAAAACTCTTGTAGTCTGTTTGAAAGTTAGAGTATTTTCCAAGTGCTCACAGTAGGAGGGCTAAGTATGGATAGATCTTTATTCGAGCATTATGTACCTGAGAACATCTTGTGTATGGCAATAAAGATGAGCTCTTTGATTCATCCTTGCAACACTTAAGATTTTTTTTCTTACACATTTCTTTTATTTTATTTTATTTTATGCACTTTACATTTCTGTTATTAGCATAGTAATTCATTTTGATTAATTAAGAAAATCGTTAAATTACACAAACAAAACCACTTCGAGCATGCGTGTAATGCTTGGTAACCCTATAACGATTAGCGTTTGGTAATCCCATCAGTGTTGCACTGGTTCAGGATGTGTACAACAAGTGGGAACGGATGCTGGTGTTAGGATTAGTTAGAACTTAGTTAATGAGTAGTTAAGTTAAATTAGTCACTAAGTTACCTCTCTCCTTCCCTACTAGCATAGGACATAAAAACATAAAAGCTATAAAAATCATATGCTTCAAGCTTCCTTAACCATACAATCGTGACATACAGGTAAGCTTGCGAAGACAACGATAAACCAACCCGTCCTTGTTCCACAAGGGTGCATAAGCACTTAGTCCTTGGAATTCAACTCGATCATGCGTGAAACACTTGTATTCGTATGGTTGAGCGTAGGGGTACCTCATCACTCATCAAATAGGGAAATCACGAGAATATTAACAAGAACTATTAGCAAGTATAGGAAGGACTGGAGCACAAAACTTAATGTTGCCCTTTGGGCCTACCGCTGAACTTGGACACTTCTTATAGGCTATTCTCCCTATGAGCCTATGTACAACAAACTACCAACATTTTCTATTCAATCTAAGCTTCGTACAATTTCAACAACTTATGACTTTGACCTTGACTTAAGTCTATCCCAAAAAGAAAGACTAAGGAATCTCAACCTACTAGACAAAAATTGATTAGTAGCCTTATCATCTAACGAGTTACACAAAGCCTATAACAAAAAGCATCATGACTCGAAAATTAGAAAAGTCAAATTTCAACCAGAAGACAAGGGTTTTTACTAAAACCTCACATGCGTACCTCAACGAACTAAGTTCCAAACATTGTGGAAAGTACCTTTCATCTTTTATGAAACGTTTTCTTCAAGGGCCATGATGATCTATAAACTTGAGAGCCCAAACAAGGAATAGCTGGTCAATATCCAACAAATTAAACCTTTCCATGAGCATACACTAGCTAACACAACAAGCACCTCATCAGATGGACAACCATGCTACATATTTTGAATCTCCTCCTCCTTTCAGCATAGCCATGGGGGAAATGGCCATCTATGCTAATCATTTAAGTGACTCTTCAGTTTTTCAAATTTTTTGTTTTACAACTTTTTATTTTACAGATTCTTTATTTTACATGGGCTCTACTTTTGATAGTCAATTTTTGGTCATTCTTAGTCAGTGTAATAAAGTTCTTGTATTTTATTTTCCTTAGAGTTAGAATATTTTTTGAGTGCCTACAGAAGGAGTCTAAAGTGTGTACGGTTCCTTGTCTGAGCACTAATGTACCTAAGCACAGCAGTGTGATAGGAATAAAACAAACTCTTTTGACAAACCTTGCAACATTGAGAATAGCTTAATATTTTCTTTAATGCATTTTACTTTCTTGCTCTTTATTTTAATGCATTTGAATTAACTAATTTATTTCTAGTAATTAATGAATGTAATCATGACCACTTCGAGCATTCATATAGTACTTGGTAACCTAGTAACACTTAACGTTTGGTAGCCAAGCAGTGCTATATGTGTTCAGGATGTGTCCAGGAAAGTGGGGTGGTTACTTGTGTTAGGTTAGCTAGGCAATAGACATTAGTTTTCAATCTACTTTACCCTTATTCTTATTATAGGTAATTACATCCATAATATATAAAACAACAAAAAATCATGTACCTAAATTACACTTAAATCATACCCTTGAGCCTCACAAGTGTAGTTGGGAAGAAAATGAATGTTCTCAATGTCATTTCACTTCCTATAAAAACTAGTGTACGAGATAACTATCGGTCCATAGAATTTGATTAGATTGCATGTAACACCTTAGTGATTCATATGGTTGGGCATAGGGGTACCTTGCCACTTCTCACAAGACCCCCACTAATGATTACAATAACCAACCATCAACCTTTGGGGTTACTACATCGACATCAACTAGACCTAACTTCAAAAAGAAGGATAGGTCTAAGCACATTGCCTTACCTTTAAATTCCTTTGAGCTATTAGACCAACTTTTAAAAGGTGGGAATATTCAATACAAATAGATGTTTGAACCTTACCAGAAGAAGCATGATAGACTCTATGAGATAGCCAAAGATCACACTAGAATAATGAAAGATAACCCTCAACTCCCTAATTACTTCAAGTTAGACTACTTCTACCACCATCACTAGTTCCCTGGTCATGACATAGAATTTTTCCTCACACTAATGAATGACCTACAGAGGATGATAGATAGGGAGGGAGCTGGTCTTAGATGATTCCAACCTAGTTCAGCCATAAAACCAATAAATGTAGGTCTATAAAGACTTGTTGAATGCTAATGATAGTCCCTACATTATTTCAACATTCATCATTGAAGACAATTGAAGACATGCAAGAGAACCATTCATGAGTCAAGTATCCCTCTATGGCGAAGGCCCTTCTTTAGCTTCCCATAGCTTAAGATCTAGATTCATCTTTAAAGTACCATCACAAGTACCTCTGAGGGACCTTTTATCATCAAGGTGCTCCAACATAGCACAACCTAAGCAGCCATAGCTGAAACAACTACACAATGACCCCCTATGTTGGCTAATGCTATTGCCTCTTCCTCACAACCAATGGTTGACCACCCAAAAACTTCAACCAAATAAAGGAAGAAGCATAAAAACAAGAGCGATAAGCAAACAAAGGCATGAAAGGAAGTGGGCCCACTAAAGTGCACTCCCATTTCAACTATACTCATGACCTCCTCTACCCAACTCTCCTCAACCATCAAGCCACAAGAGAAACAAAAAGTCCATAACTAAGACAAAAAGGAAGAGCCTCAACAACCATAGCCTAAAGATGAAGTTCACATTTTGAAGCACATAGAGTAAGTAAAGCATAACCAAGATGACAAGCCCATGGTCGATGATGAAAACTTCCTCAATATAATGGACCAAGTCAAGCAATCCCTCAAGTAAAAAAAACATAACTCTTAGCTTGTATGACCTAATCATGACTTCCGCCATGCATCGTGAGGTGCTAGTCAAAATGTTAACTTTCATCCCCATTAGTGAGGATATTCTCGTTAACAAGGTATCCATCCATGCAGTGATGATTCCTCCCTCATCAAAAGAGGCAAAGTCAACACACCTTGTATTTTGTGATAGTGAAATTAAGGTTAATCCCCAAAATGACAAAGTAACTATAGCCCCTTTATTCACAACCATAAGCATAGGATAATTTAAAATACATCAAGTGCATGTTGATGATGGAGCTACAACTAATATCATCCCATGCAACATTGTTGAATACATGGGCCTAACTAAGCAAATGCAACCTACAACCATTGTGGCTCTCAAATCCTTCAATGGATCAAGAGTTGTTATCAAGGGATCTATCTCCTTGGATTTTGTAGCTAGGGAGCAATTCCCCACAAATGCAAACTTCTTGGTGGTGGCAGAGATACTAGGATTCAACCTAATCCTGGGAATACCTTGTTTAGCTCAATTACAAGATCTATCCTCTCCCATCCATAAAAAATTTCACCTTCCTTACAAGGGAGGTGAAATCATCATTCATGGTGATAACATGGTTCCCCTGGCTATTAACAACATATTTATAGATCAGGGATCTGAAGTGGAGCTTTAAGAAGAAGCTCCCAACCATGAAGTCCAACAACCCAAAAGAGGGGAATGACCCAACAATGACAACAATAAGCAATGGGATGCATTATGGGATGAACTCCCTTTTAACATCATAAGTGAAGGATATGGCAAATATAAGCTTGTGTAAAGTAGGTCGTACTCACTCCCTAATCTTTCAAATATTAGGAAGAATATACACAAGTGAAGTTTTCCTTAACCTTCTCATGCCCCTATGAGCAGATGCATTGATAACCATGTAGTGTTACTTTTCTTTTGTAATTTATCTTTTTATGCATAGTTGTTTTACTCCTTATGCACATAGCCTATGCATGTAGCCTAAGTTCATTTGCATTTTTACCTATTTTCTACAAACTTTCTTTATTTTTTCTTATCTTATACGCATCAAAAAAGCCTTATAAATATACTTCTTTTTCACAATTGACCCGCTAAGGCCTTAAACTAGCATCATGGTCTGCTAAGACCTTAAACTGGAAATATGGCCTGCCATGGCCTTAAATTGGTAAAGATAATCACACAACATAGTCTGCTAAGACTCTAAACTAGCACTGTAGTCTCCTAAGACTCTAAACTAGTGTCGTAGTTTGCTAAGACATTAAATTGGTATTATGGCCCACCATGGCCTTAAACTAGCAATGTAGCCACAATCACAAAATATAATCTATGCTCACAATGGCCTAAAACTACCAAAAATCTTGTTTATTATAACATTTCTTTTTTTTTCAACCTATTATCACATCGATTAGCTATTTAATGTTATAACTAAAACATCAACATAGCCATTCTCAACGTTTACTACAACTATAGATACATATAGCCAAAAATAAAACCAAAATTTAAATTTAAAGTTAAAATGTCCACAATATAAATAGCCATGGCCACACTATGTGGCAAGAATGTCAAAGAATAATAACCATCTATAACATAGTATTGGCTAATCATAGCCATTAACATGAAAACAAAAATAGATAGACAAAAAGCTAAGTTAATGGAGGCTACTAAGTAGCATCTAGAGGAAGAAGTGGTGGGTCATTCCCACCTTCACTATTGGGGCTGCCAATGTTTGCTGAGAATTGAAATGCAACATATAGCCAGTGAGTAACCCATAGCCAAAATCAAAACCATACTTAAAACCAAAACTAAAACATAAAATATATCAAACCTATGGGGATTTTAGCTCCATGACCTCCATGGGTAGAAGTGGAAGGTCCTCCTCTAAACAATGGAGGATCTTGTCCTTCATCATGTTGACCTAGTTCACATCCTCAAGATCAACACTACAAAGGATGTCAGTCCTATTTATAGGAGTCCAAGTAGGAGGCTCCTAGGTAGTAGTAGTCGTAGAGGTCTCACCTACAGCAGTGGTAATTCAAGTTGTTGGGGATTGCTTCACTATGAGAGTACTTTCAAAATGTTTATAAGCACTCTCTACTTGGATCCCTTGGATGAACAGCTCTCTCTTGCACTGTTCAACTAACTCCTCCTTAAGCCACTTAAGGTAGGCTCCATGATTTTCTTTATACTATCTCTTGTGAACCTTTTGTTTATTGCCCCACTCTAGGACCCAAGTGTAGTGATTCTTCTAGTCCTCAACCTTCTAGGAGATAAGGTTCATCTACATATGTTGTTTTTCCATCTCCCATAGGAGTGCTACTTTGTCCTAAATGACATGCCAGTAGTGGGCCCATATGATCTCCTTAGTTCATAATTCTCCTAAGTTTTCCACTTGGGCTTCCATAAAGGCTTTATAGTCTCAGAGATCTCTAATCGTGTCCTCCTATTGTTGAGTCCCTTCCCTTAAGGCCATAACTTCCTCCTATCGAGATTTGTTGGACCTCTCTAGCTCCCATAAATTTTTTGCGCATGACACTACTAGATCAGTAGCAATCTCATACGACTTTAAGTGTACACTAGATATGTCAAAGGGAAACTTAGGTAAGGAGTCTATCTCCATGTCTTTGCTAGGGTCCCACTCCACAAAAGGCACTACACAAGCATAAAATACAACCATAAACATAATGCACAACCTAAGATAGCCATAACGCAAGCATAGCCTACAATTGAATTATAAAATAAAATCCTTACCTATCTTGGGTACAACCTAATGCAACTGATTAATGATGTCATTAGTAATCCCATGCATGAACTCCACTTTATCTGGAGTCTCTTCCCATGATTTCACATGAAACTTAGGAATAAGAGCTTGTACTGGTGGCTTAAGAACTACTATAAGCATACCAATCACTAAAATTTTAGGATGAAAACCAAAGATAAACAATGAGATATAATGAAAATATTAAGGCATGCGCATACCTAGCTCCTCTTCCTCTTCCTCCTTTGGGATGATGATGGGGGATGTACCCAATACTGCCTCACCAAACCAGGCATTTAGATAATCTATACCTACATTGGCAAATCCTTTAACCACATGTTGCTTTAGGAGTACCTCTTCTTCATGCCTTTGTTCTACCTCCACGATAGTTTGGGCTGCCATAGGCTGATGCTTGTCTACAATAATAGCACATAGAAAATGGGTAAACACATGAAACCATAAAGTAGCCATGAACTTTAAAACATGTAATAGACAAATTTAAACAAAGTATACATGTAACTACCTACTGTGATGGCCTAAGCTTAAACTTAAGCTTCTTCGGGGTAGGATGGTTTGATGCTAGTGGTGCCTCCTCCATAGGCCTCTTGAGCTTCTTCCTAACTACCCCTTTAGCCTCCACACATTGTTTTTTGGCATCTTAGACACTAGTGAGAGATATGAGAGGCTCATCATCATCAATGCTATTAGGATACTTGCACTACCTAACATCAAGATTCTTAGTGGTGATGGATAACATATCATCCATCCCCTCTAGTGAGTTTTAGGCCTGCACCATTGGATAAATGTGCTTTATCCAAGGCCTAGAAAGTTGGCTTGGGTCTTCAAAAACCCATCATCCATTCCTATAGACCACCAAAAACTCTACAAACCTCTTCAGATAACTCACAAAAAATGTAAAGTGCATATGGATTATCATAGAAGTGTCAACATGGAGTCTAAGGATCTCCTCCTAAAGCTTGGTAGCCAAAATAGCTACCTAGTCAAATCTAGTGCCCTCCATCAGGACCTTCTTAAAGGTCCACCCTTGTGCTATGCTAATTACCTTCTTTTGCAATAACAGTTTTGAAAATTAACAAGACCTAAACAAAAGATATGATTCCTTTACATTAGGATTCGTAAAGCTATCCATTGACATTTTAGAGTGGCTCATGTTGACACCAAACCAATCTAAAACTTTATTGTGATGGCCCGTTTCCCTTGCTATTATAGTAGAAACCTTTTCCCTGGTAGTAACGATAGTAAACAAGTTACAAAAGAGGCTTGCACCAACATCCATGTTTATCTTCACATCCCAAATGATGATGCTAAAATGACCAACCTTCTTATCAAAGGAGTCGATGACATGCAACATCTCCATAGTAGGAATGGAAGGGATAGGTGCCATAAATACATCAAGTAAACCTACATGTTGGATGTTTTCTTGAATGTGCCTAGGCACTTATTCCTTTAGCCAATCCTATGCTAGTGTTACATCACCAAACTTCAAGATGAGGGTATCCCAATGACATGTTCCTAAAAGTGGTATAGTGATATTAGCTAAGGTGGAAGGCCCTGCAAAGAAGCAACCAAATTTTAACATCAGCATGAGTAATTTTAACAACTTGACAAAGTAATAGAACACTTAAAGTTATAGCCATGAAACACTAGAAGCTATAGCCTTTACGCTTACTTTCCTTTTCTTCTTTAGTGTGGTTTGAGTAGAGCTCCTAGCTACAAGAGTCTGATATGTGCTATTAGCATCTACCCATACACTATGCATCATTTTATCATCCTTGCACTTCTTGTATATGAGGTTGAATTTTGAGGCGTATGCATCAAAGTCCCTTCTTACCTATTGATACATAACAGTTCGAATTTGAGGACTCTTGGTGAATTCATCTAAAGTAGTTTAAGCCACTACCAAGATTTGATCATTAATGATTAAACCTTGATCATTAATCTTATACCTGCAAGAAATTTGTGAAAATGAAAAAATTAGAAAAGGTGATTAAGCTAAATCATAAAAGCATTACAATAACCATGCTTACCCCTCTAGATGTACATGGTGTTGGGTGGGTTTTGGAATAACATGTGGGCTCTATGTGCCACCATCAA
>MNCI01005191.1:113417-151467 GCA_015680685.1 Gnetum montanum | reverse complement strand
TTACTTGTGCTACTACTATCAACAGTAGTGGAGGTCCTTCACAACATCGAAGGCATCCCTTCTTTAGACATGATCATCGAAAGGGACACCATAGTTCAAAAGCCACTACATCCACCAACTCAGCACAAATCCAACACTATGGTCCATCTTCCTCTTCGAACCCAATGCCCCATATTACCGTATCAAGGCCACCACTCAATACTCCAATAATCATTGGGCCCAATGAATATTACCACATGGGGAGACATGTTGATCCTTGCATACCATCTTACGGTCATTAGTACCATAGTGGATCAACTCCTTATAAATTAACCACATCTTATAACTTGCCCCACTATGTCAACTCTATCCAAGTGTGTGAACCGCAATGGGGTAAGTATGACTAGGTCCCAATATTTTCAACATGCAAGGATCCCCACCTTCCATTTATGAATTCTAGCCATGATCAACCATTTAGTTATGGGGGATATCCTCCATTCTAACAACACAGAATTAAATAATGTTTTTTTTTTCTTTAATTTTTCAACTTTTTGTTTTCCAGTTTTTCACCTTTTAATTTATTGTTTTATCTTTTTATCTTTTTATCTTTTTATGAGTAATCTCATCTACGAATAAAACACTCATGTGAATCATTGGTTGAGGTGTTGTTCTATGCTATCAAGTCTCAGGTGACTAATTATTTGAACAGTGAGCCCATCACATCCATCCAGCCATTCTATTAATAAGAGATTCTACTTTGGGTATGATGATATTCTTGATATCATTAAAAATTAAAGTAATTTTGTGCTCATTATGCCCAAAGTGAAAAATGATGGACTAAGAGGGAATGACCAGGGTGTGACGTCAAGGGAACTTATGGATTCTCTTTGGTGACATCTATAGATGCTATCATGCAACTTGGTTGTACTAAGATCCTTGTAGATCTAATGAAAAATGGGAGTAAGAGTATTAAATGAACACAAAAAACAAACAAAAAACAAAAAAAAGGAGAGTGTGCCAAAGTGGCCAAACAAAACGTATGCCGCAAAAAGAATTCCAAGTCACTCCTCCCTTGCACAAAACGCCAAGTGATCGTATGCCTTACTGTTATGGTGCTCTTATGGTTGTCCATCATTGGATGAAAAAATGTGATGTCACTGATCAGAGGAATGGACTTGGTCTTGATTTTGGAGTAAATGGCTAATAACACATTAATTATACCCTACACTCAAGACTCGTTGTGCCCTGAGTCAGTTACCTAACGTCCCAATCTCTGCAATCCCTTCTCTGATTCATCCCATCTTGTTGTTCATGTATTTGTGACTCATGTCTTGTGTAGCGTTGAATTCATATCTCATCATAGTGGTATTAACATGTGTGTGTTTTGTTGCATTGGCATAGATTATATTTAACCCTTCTAGTTCCTACGAACATTTTAAGGTGTGGTTACGCAATGGCATTATAGGTTGGAACCTGCTTTGGGGAGGACCCACTTGCGTGACTTTTGTAATTTGTACTTGTTGCACACCACCACATCATCTTATACCCCTCGAGTACTTAATTGCCAAATCTACTCTTTCCTTTGTCATCATTTTATCAAACATTCCTCAAAATCAGGTCCAACATTAAAATTTTATGGCAACTTCCTCGAAAAGATTTCTAACTCTAAAATCACACTAAGCGAAGAATTTAACATTTATTAAAGGCAATGAGTAAGGTATGAAATCATTGAAATTTTTTCAATAACCTTACTAACAATTGATCTTTGTGTGATTATAGATGGCCCCTAAAAGAAGACAACAAGGAGGACCTTCTCAAGGTGTAACTGAATGACCTAGGGAAGGTAGTGGCCAAGGACCTCATGCAGAACATGCAGAGCAGAAGGTAATCATTCAGCCTCCATCATGAAACTCCTGTTACTGCATAATCTATCCAAGTAAAGGGAGGAGAGGTCAGGGCCCAAGCCTATGAAGAGGAATGACAGCTATTTGCGGCATGGCAAGGCCAGTCAAGTGTTCCTGCAGCTACCATGTCCATGAAAAGTGCCGACTCCATCAAACATTGTACCATCAGCATGGATGGCTCATAATCCTCAAATAGAAGAGGAGAAATGTTAGGTGCTTCTTCAATGGTACCAATCTCAGAAGCCTGATGCACAGGACAAAGGAAAGGCACCCATGGAGGAGCCACCACTACAGGGAACCCCATGAGTTCCACAAGTTTTATCTTTTGTGTCTATGTCCAAATTTTGTTTAATTCTCCACTGCAGCATGAATAAATTTCTAGTTAGTCAATAATCCCATACCTATCCACTGTGTATTCAATTGAGCTTGTTCCTCACCTTCTTTTACTCGAGGATGAGTTTTTACTTAGTCGTGGGGGTATGATGAAGCACTATATAGTCGATGCGTTGACTAGGCCACGTATATGGGGCCCCGTATACGTGGCTGCGTCAACACGGCCCCGTCGACGCATCCCTCCATGCGTTGACGTGGCCCCGTTTACGTAGGGCTTGTTTTAGCCTATAAATAAGTAGCCCTCCACCACACCTAGGCATTTTTTAGTAGTTTTAGTGAAGCCCTTGCATTTTGTTTCTGTAGGAGTTAGAATATTTTCCTAGTGCATGCTTGCAATGTGATGCTTGTAATTGTATGGCACCTTTATTCGAGTGTGACATACTTGGATGCACACATGATCGAAAATAAAGATCAAGATTACTTCATCATTACAGCAGTCACTTAGTTTTAATTTTTTAATTATTATTTTTAATTGTTATTGTTATTTATTATTTTCGTAGTTAATATTTATTTATCATCATTTACTATTCCTATTGTTAAATGCGGAATAAGTACGACTTAATCACAAGCATTTAAGTGTGACTACTTGGTAACCCAGTAGCGTACCTAGGATCTATGCTTGGTAATCTCAATAGTAGTTGTGCACAAGGTCCAAGATGTGTACGGATGATTAAGGAATGGATGCTCATCGCACTTAGGTTATCTTAGACTTCATTTCCTATTACTCATTAGTTTAATCAAGATTATTTTCCATTGTCTCTAGGACTAGCACTAGTTTAGGATCACATCATACACCTCACTCTGAACTAAACCATACGTGACAAAGCAAATACTAGTCCAGGTGGGAAGATAGTGAACTGCGATCAACGTGTAACTATCTAGATACCACAACTAGCTTGTCCACGGAGTTCAACCAAATCATGCGCGAATGCTCGTATTCGTATGGTTGAGTGTAGGGATACCTCACCACTCATCAGTAGGCAAGGAATTCCCTTGCCCCAAGCCAGAACCACAACGAGAGCTTTTTGAAAGGCATGTCATGTGGTGGGGTGTTGGCCTTGGGATGACCAATGTAGCATAGGATACCCACCAACTCCATGATGATAAGGATGAGCCTTAAAAAGACCCTACATGAAGCAAAACAAAAACATTGTGGCAAACCAGAATTACTTAACAAATTTAGAAAAAACATCTAGTTGAAGGTGGAATTAGCCTCTATAAAAAGCTCTAAGGTGTTTATCTAAATTAGCTTAATAAATTCACAATAAAACATTATTACAACCTTGCATAGCCTTACATTATGGAATTACTTAGCAAATTTAGAAAAAAGCCTAATTGAAGGTGAAATTAGCCTATGTAAAAAGCTCTAAGCTGTTTATCTAAATCAGCTTAAGAAATTCCATAAAAGCATTATTACCATAATCAAAATATTTCAACCAAAACATTATAGCCAAAACTAAACCTTCGTCTACGTTATGCATAAATTTCGAAAATAATATCTAAATTATGCATAAATTTAAGAAAAATTTAAAAAGCAAGCATAAGTTCAGAAAAAACATCTAAATTATGCAAAGCATGCATAACTTTGGAAAAAAGATCTAAACTATACATAAATTTAGAAAAAGTATCATAAACTTAGAAAAAACCATGTAGCCATAGTAAAAGCTTGTTAAAAATAGAAAAATCTTTTACTCTTCTTGAAAAAAAAATTAAGCATTAGTTTTACATGTTGATAAAAGAAAAACATAAGTTATACATATCAACCATTTCAATTTCCAAATGGATAATGTGCTATGATCATAATTTTTCATTGTTCACATAGCCATAGCGAAAAAAAAAATTCATTTATGCTTTGATTTCAATGATTCTACCATGAAAAGAATCTTGAAATTACGAACCTTATAGCCATGACCATTATAACCGAAAATGTATAACCATATCTGCATAGAACATAACCAGAATTTAGCCAAAATTCATATTAGCTCCAAATGGAGTGATTCTACCACCATTTGAAAGGTCAAACTAAGCCCTACACATCCATGCTTAGAAAAAATTCAAAACCTTTGCTATTTATGTAGGAAAAATTTGTCAATTTGGACAATAATCCAAAAATGGCACCAACATCCTTATTACACATGCTTAGTCCAATTGGAATGATTCCACCTTCATTAGAAGGCTAAACCCAAGGCCGACTCATCCATAACTAGAAATTAGCTAAAACCTTTACCATGTCCTTAGAAAAAATTTGCAAGATTACATGAAATTACAAAAATGGCATGAGAAACTTAACTATGCAATGTTAGAAAAACAACCATAACTTCCTTGTTTCAAGGCCAAATTAAACAAAACAATAGCTATAAAAAAGCTTAAATGAAGAGGTATGAACCCATAATATCATATTTTGAAAATATCAACCTCTTTCTTAAGAAAAAATACATAATATTGCTTGCTTTTTCATGTAGGAAGCTAAAAATCCTAAAGTCCAACTTAATGTAGCCATGAAAACATAACTGAAGTAGCTGAAATGATCAATACCCATTAGAAAGTGCACTAAAATAATGAGGTAGGATTTTGTTAAAATTTAATTTTAACAAATTCTAAGGCCTAGATCTAAAAAAATGGCCCTATCCCAAAATTTTGGGAGAAAAGCATGAAACAACAAGGCCTATTTTCAAAATTGAATCTATAAAAGCTAAAACAACAAAAAAAACTATGGATTTACATGGAAGTAACCAAAATAGGAGGAGGGATTTCATCAAAATTCCATTTTAATCCCTCCACCATAGTAATCTAAAAAAATTGCCTCACCACATGGGAAATAGAACTAGAAAAAACCATAGAAAACAAAGGCAAAAACAGGTAGAATTACCTACCTTGGAGTGGTGATAGATGAGACCTTGATGGAGATGGGCCTAGGAACCTCTAAAAACTCCCTAGAATGCTCATCCATCTTCTAGATTATATGATTTTTTCTCTTTCCCCCTAGCTACTTAGGTGTCATCATAGGCTCAATAATGGGGATGATGGAAATCAAGAGAAATAGTTGTTCTACACTGGCTAAAGGGGAGATGGAAGGCTTCCATGTTGAAGATTGGTGTTCTCTACTATAATAATGTCTACCAGAGCTCTCATCCAATGCATTATTGGTGTAGAATGACAATTGTAATGAAAATTTGTGAGATTTCATAATAAAATCACATCTAAAACCTAAACACACACCTTGAAACCCCAGCTACTAATTTAGTGCACCATAAATCTCAGTGCACTGATGTGCAAAAGGGGGAAAGTCTAGTTCACATTGATTTTTGGATGGGAAACAACTTAACTTTTCAAAATTTTAAATTCTTGGATTGTGGGCCCCACTATGCACCTTCTCTGTTGACAAAAAATTGCATCAATGTTGAGATTTTTCCAATTTTTACACTTAGAACCATATTAAAAACTCAACTCCCATGCATCCATGCTAGGGATACCATGCCCAACATGGAAACATGCCTCCTATTTCAAAAATTCATTAAAATACAACTATTTTTCCTTTTTTAATAACCAAAACCTATCTTTCTCATTCCCGAGTTCTTGAAAGTGGATGAGACATGACCGAAGCTAGATACTATGTGTTCCCACGTTGAGGTAGCAATTCCTAGCATGGAAGAAGGGGGTAACATTTATTCTTACCCCACAAACACCCATTTAGCCCAATTTTGACCTTAAGATGGGCCCACATGACCTAGAACCCATCCAAGCATATCCGGTAGCCTTGGAACCTCAGCAATCATAGTTGAAACTAGTCAAAATTGGTCGAAACTTTAGGATTTGGTGTTTCCACATTAGGGGAGGCTTCATCCATGCTAAGCCTTTAAACCTCAATGTGGATGGATGGGAGGAAGTCAAAAGTAACCTAAAGCGATTACCTAATAGCCATTTTTCAAAGCCCAGTGATCCTTAGACCCTAGTGAAACCCTCTGAAGCTTCTAAAAGCCCCAAAAGTGGTTAAATATGGCACTAAATGATCATCCCCCTCTTATCCATGTTGGGGCCATCATACATAGCTTGGAAGAAAGAGGAAGACTGGATGAGACACTTAGGAGTCCCCAATATGTTGAATCTTGACACCTAGTATTGACCATCAACATCGACATCCTTAAAGGTTGACATGCATGATCAATTGGCTATCAACCTAGCCTAGATCTAACTTTCTTAGTTGGGGGAGACCTCTTTCATGCTAAGCCTTCCACCCTTAGCATGGATGAAAGGGGGGAAGCCTAAAAAACCCCTCATAGCCTTTATAATGATTGGATTTTGACCTTAAACACTAATGACCAACACTAGCAACCTTTTGGACACTCATGCATAGTCAAATTGAGCATAAAAATTTAAAAAAGCCCTTCCCCCCAATCTTCCATGCTGTACAAGAAAACCATAGCATGGAAAAATAGGGGGAAGCCTAAAAATAGTGCTTAATAACCATTGAAATAGCCAAATTTTTACATCAGGTATCAGTAGTCGACACCAGCAACCTAAGAATCCTGCATGCATAGTTGGAAATGATAAAAAATTTGAAAAATGTAGAGTCCTCATGATTCTCCACACTAGGAGTTCCCTCCTTCATGTTGCCCAGCATGGAAGAAGGGAGAAAACTTTGGGGGTACCTTGAAATGACCTCCAGATACCTCGAGTTAACATATTGCAACTTTACATAAACCCTAAAACCATTTCGACACCTCTTAAAGTCCTTAAATTGTGCAAAAGTGATCATAAATGGAAAAAAGCTATCCCATTGATTTTCCATGCTAAGTATAGAAGCCCCAATATGGAAAATGGGGGGAGCCCAAAAACTACTTAACAACTCTTGAAATGATTGAATTTTAACACTAGGTAGCAGCAATCAACACTAGCAACCTTGGAGACCTACATGCATGACCAAAAACGATGCAAATATCCAAAAATATACTTCCCCCTAGTCTTCCACACTGATCACACTACCCCCATCATGGAAAATAGGGGGAAGCTCAAAAGCCCTCTAAGAAACCTCCAAATTGACCAAACTTGAGCTCAAACTCTAGTCCTCAACCTTGACAACCCTGGAAGCATGCATGCAAGATTGATTAAGGCAAAAATTGATCCAAATCTAGGATTTATGATTCTTTCTCATTGGAAATCCCTTTTTCCATGCTGAGCACTATATCCCCAACATGAAAACTCAAGGGGAGACTAGTTTGAAGCTCTTGAACACCTCAGAACTACATCAAATGACCTTACATTCACTCTAGAATCTTGGCGGTAGCCATTGGAGCCATCAAACCTCAAGAAATTGATGTCAAATAGCAAAAAGATGATTCCCCTAGTTTTCCATGCTAAGCATCCCAATCCCAACATGGAAAAGGGGGGAAGCTAGAAAAGCCACTTGGGAATACTTAGAACTACCAAATTTTGACATGAAGACATAGCCCTTGGCCCTGGCCACTCCTAAAGGTAACATGAATAGTCAATTGTGACTCAAATTAGCCTAGATCTAGTATTCTTTCTTTATCCATGCTGGGGAAGGTTCCTTCCATGTTGGGTAGCATGGACACAAAGGGGAAAAGCTACTTTTCCACTTTTGGTTGTAAGATGACACTCTTAGAAGCCAAAGATTTATGTTGAAGAAACCTAAGACCTCATAGCCTTGAGATTTTGCTTGTTTGACCTTGTTTTAACCTCCAAAACCCATTCCTCCTAATCTTCCATGCTACAGTAACTCCCCCAATGTGGAAATGTAGGGGAAGACCTTAAGTACCCTTCAAAAACCTTAAAACGTGCTCAAAATCAACCAGAAACTTGTAGAATCATGATCTACAGCCCTAAGGGTATGGAAACTTGGTCAAAGTGCTCCTAAATAAATCTAAATCCACAAAATAGGTGTTCCCCCATTCTACCATGCTAAGCATACTATGCTCAATGTGGAAAAAAGGAGGGAAACCATTTTGACTTGATTTAACACTTAGAATTAACTCAAACTACCTCAAAACAAAGACAAAGCATGCATAGCTTCTAGATATGGGTCTTGACTACCTGTTTGCCCATGTTTGATCCCGTTTTGGCTTGAATCTTGGTTTTCCACACTAATCCCCTTTCATCCATGCTAGCCAACGTGGAAATAGTTGGGGGTGGGGGTGGGGGAGGCTTTAGAACCTACTTTTTGGCCTTTACAAACCTCCAGAGTGCCCAATTTTGATGGATTTGATCCTACGCTACTTTGGGAAGGTCCCTAAACCTTAATTTTGGACCTTTGAGCATCCCAAAACCTATTTCCCTTGGTTTTCATGCTAAGCCTAGCATGGAAGCCTCAAAACACTTGATTTTTAGGTCCAAAGCCCTGATTGATGCCCAAACTCATCTAATAGCCTTGCAACCTCAAAACATGGCCCGCTAAGGTCTAAAACTGCCAAAACCTAACCATTTTTTGACCTTATTATCCACATGTTACCATATATGGCCTATTTTGCTTGATTTTTGCCTTATTACATAGTATTTTGGCTTATTTTTGGACTTGTGTTGTACTGTTCACCTTGTTGACCTTATATGACCCTTATATAGCCTTATGTATTCTTTATTTGCCTTATTATAGCTTTAGTTACCATTTTTGGCCTTTGAATGGTATCAAATAGTGGGGTTTAACCTTCCATGACAATAACACCATGTGACCATGGCCTATTAAGGACTTAAATTGGCATCGTAGTCCACCAAGACTCTAAACTAGCATTATGACTTGCTAAGGCCTAAAACTGGAAAAATTGTGGCCTTTGTTGATCATTTATAGCCTTATTTATTATGTTTCCCCTTGTTTGACATTTACTTCACCTTTTTTGGCCTTTATTGCACTTTTTTGAATTATCCTTACCTCAATAATGACCTTGGATGGCCTTGATTGCATTAGATTTGCATGTGTTTACATAATTTTATAGCATTTTAACATTATTTATTCACTTTTATGTAGGTGCTACTTAATATGATTTTGGTTAATGTGTAGGATTATGAGTATGAGTACCTAGGAGCAAATCTATTTACCTTTGTGTCTACATGGACCTCATGGTGATGTTGAACAATGTATCAACCCTCATTGCCTAGATCTTGGGCCTAAGAGTCTAGTAGACCACATAACCTCAATAGAGAAACCTCTAGAATGGCTTGAAAACCTAGTCAAAACCCTTGACTTAAAGGCAAGCAACATAACTGAGGACTCTCTAGTTGAGGTTCCTATCACAATGCACAGTGGTAAGGAGAGAACCCTTAAACTAAGTTCCTCACTAGAACCTCAATACGCTTAAGACATCACCAAGGTCCTACAAAGAAACATTAAGGTATTTGCCTAATCATATGAAGATATGCTAGGCCTAGACCCATATTTATTCGAGCACAACATCATACTAGATCCTAGCATTAGACCGGTTAAGCAAAAAGTGTGCAAAATTAGACTTGATTTGGCCTCAATAGTTTTTGATGAGATCTCAAAGCTCTACCAAGCTAGTTTCATTAGGGCTATCGATTACACAGAACAGATGTCCAACATAGTGGTTATCCCTAAGAAAAATGGGAGCATCTGTATTTGCGTTGATATCTAGGACCTAAATAAAGTGACTATCAAGGATGACTTTCCTTTGCTTAGTATTGATCAACTTATTAATACTATGACCAAACATGCCTTGTTGTCCTTTATAGATGGATTCTCGAGATATAACCAAATTAGGATTAACCCAGAGCACCAACTTAGGATGACCTTCATGATTTCATGGGGGATTTTTGTTATACCATGATGCTCTTTAGCCTTAAGAATGTAGGAGCAACATCCTAGAGAGTCATGACCTATATCTTCAGCAATTACATGCTAGGTTTTCTTAGTGATTACGTAGATGACATAGCCATTAAGTCCAAGGTGGCTAATGACCATGCTAATGACCTAGATCTTGTGCTTAAACTATGCCTCAACTATAAGCTTAGACTCAATCCTAAGAAATGTGTCTTTGGTGTCAAGACCAATAAGATGCTTGGATTTATAGTATCTAAAGCAAGGATACGTGTCAATCCTAATAAGGTTTAAGACCATATCCAAATTAGTAGTGCCTACCAACCTTAAGGAGCTTTGGAGATTATAAGGTAGATTACAATTTATTCATAGGTTTATTACTAGGCTTACAGATAAATTACAATCCATGCAACACTTGCTTAAGAAAGGGGTTCACTATAAGTGGACGACTCAATGCCAAGAGACCTTTGAAAACCTTAAGCAAGAGTTAGCAAAACTACTAACAATCTATCCTCTACAAGAGGGTAAACCGTTTTACATCTACCTTGCCATATCTAATACATCCATTGCCTCTCTACTATGTCAAAAATGTGATGATGGAGAAAAAATGTCTATATGCTACCTTAGCCATGCATTAGTAGCCCACAAGACTTGATATACTAAATTGAAGAACTATTGTCTTGCACTAGTCTTCTCATTGAAGAAGTGGAGACACTACCTCTTCAAAAGCCAAGTCAATGTCATTTACAAGGATAACATACTCAGAGACATAATGACCGACATTTATAAAAGTAGCCATATTGCCCAATGGAAAGCTATAACTATAGAATTTAACCTTCACTGTGGTTCTTAATCCTCAAAGAAAGGTTAATCTATAGTTGTACAACTCATAGTTTTACCTATTTATGACCAAGCAACCATAGATCTTAAATTCCTTTATGAACACATTAGTGTAGTTAGCCAAGTGCTTGAGGGTTATGAGGTAGTCATGCACTTTGATGAAGCTTCAACTACCCATGGAGCTAATGCTGCTACCATCATAACATTTCCATCTAGTGAAATCAGATCCTTTACCTATCATTTTGAGTTCCCATGTACCAACAACATAATGGAGTATATGGGCTTGATTAGAGGAATGATGGTAGCTCATGACCTAGGAATTAGATGCTTAGTGATCAAAGGTGATTGACAACTCATAGTTAACCAAGTAACCGAAGTCTATGCATGTAAAGCCAAACACTTACAACCATACTATGATCTAGGAAAGCAATTTTTACAACAATTCATAGATGTTGATATCCAACACATACCTTGAAATGAAAACACCAGAGTTGATGTGGTTGCAACATTAGCCCTCAGTGTCATGCTAGATATGTTTAATAAGTTACCCATCTTAACCATGGACTATGCTATTTCCATCATGTAGAACACTAAGGATACCTTTGTAGCCGTTGTTCATACTCCTCCTACTAGAAAGTGGTATGATGATATCAAATTTTACCTTATGCATGGTGAATCCTCATAAGGGTGACTACTGCTTTGAAGAACACTATATGCAAGTAATCAAAGTAGTATGTCATTTTGAGTGATAATACATTATGTCGATGATCCTATGATGACATACTCCTAAAGTGCTTAGGTAAAACCAAAGATAGAACATTCCTAGAGGAGGTTCATGAGGGTGTCTGTGAAGGACATATATGACCTAGAGCTATGGCTACAAAGATTAGATAATTAGGCTATTACTAGCCCCATATGGAAAATGATTGCTTGTAGAAAGTTAAGTGGTGTGACACATGCCAATGATATAGCAACCTTATACATGTGTCAATTGAGTTGCATACCACTTAGATAACATGGTCATTTCAATGATGGAAATTGGATATCATTAGACCCATAATGCCTAAGTCTTCTGCAATACATAGCTTCATCATCACCACAACCAAATACTTTACAAAGTGAGCTGAGGCTATTCACCTAAGGAAGACTACATTCAAGCAAGTTTGCAAATTCATCCTAGATAACATTATAGCTCATTTTGGCATACCCATCACCACAGTTACAGATAATGGACTGCAATTTCATAGCCATAAAATGAAAGATTTCTTTCACAACCTAGGCATTAAGCATTCTTTCTCATTGCCCTATTACCCTCAACCCAATGGACAAGTGGAAGCAAGTAACAAGGCCATCATCAACTTACTAAAAAAGATGCTTAATAATAACAAACACAAGTGGCATGAGTGCCTTATCCATGCACTATGGGCATATAGAACAACCTATTGTGCGACAACCCTTATAGCCTAGTTTATGGTTCTAAAGTTGTTTTACCTCTTGAATAACAAGTGCCATCGCTTCAAGTAGCCTTGATCAACTTCATGAATGATGCATAGAATAAGGAGTTGCAGATGATAACCCTGGATTCGATCGAGGAGCAACATATGCAAGTGCTTGCTCACATTGAGCACTATCAAGAGAGGCAGAAGCAACAGCATCATCATAACTTAACCATGCTCAAGATCAAGGAGGGTGACCTAGTTCTCAAGGTCATCTGTGAGCATGCGAACAAGTTCTTAACCATCTAGGAAGGGTTCTTCCTTATCACTAGAGCCTATGGTAACGAAGCATTCAGGATAGTCGACATGAATGGGAATGAGCTGGCCAATCTGATTAATCATTCCTATTTGAATCCATACTACACATAGCCAATGATCATTGACAAGCAAGCCTACTTTCAATGGTCCGCTACAACCTTAAACTAGCAACATGGTATTCCATGGTCTTAAACTAGTACCATGATCCACTACAGCCTTAAATTGGCAATGTTGATGACTTGGATAGACTAATTCTCATGTGGCTTATATGCATTATAGTGTTATAATGTGCAATGGTGTTTTGTATTCTTTGTCGATGCCTCTCAGGTCAATCCTCCAGACACCAACCAAGATGAGCCATTGAAACACCACAAAAATTTGCATGTTATAGTCAATTTTTATCATGTAGCTTTCACCCCATGAAACCCAAGGCAAACCTTCATTGTAAATGTGAAGATTATAATCCATAGTGGGCAATTTCATGTACTTTGTACTTTTGGGGCTGAAAATGCCTCATAAGTTGTCAAAGCCTCATTCCCCAAGTGAAAAAAGTTACATAGTATCTATATTTGGGCTTGGAGGGACAAAAATACCTTTCAGAATGCCAAAAAGGCTATTTGATGGGTTTTATGGGGGTTATACACTTTTCTACCCTAGTAACACATGTAGGGGGTAAATCCCACCTACGCCTAATGTGGAAGGGTGGGGGTTTTGAAAAATTTCTCCCTTCAGCACGAAGACCACATGCACAACCTGGAAACCTTCACCCTCAATGTGGAAGTTTCTCCCAGCGTGGAGTCTTCACCCTTAGCATTGAAAATTGCATCCCCCAGCATGGAAGCCACAAAAGAAAAAAATCCATCACTTCATATACTTCAACATTGACCAGCCACTTCAGCAAGCATGGTGGAGAGCTCAATGTGAAAGATTCATCTCTAATGTGGAAGGTGTGCCCCAGTATAGTAAATGGAATGGCCATGGGGAAAGCACTTACTATGTATAGTAACCCCCTAAATTTGGGCACCCATCTTACCTAAACAAGGCAAAAATTTGGCAGCTAAATCACAACCATTTTGCAACCCCATTTATAGCCAAAAACCTATAAAAATAGCCTCAAACATCATCTACAAGTTCCACATTTTCTACAATTCAAGACTGCTACCATACACACACTTTTGCACACAAAAATGTTCACAGTTCTACACTTGGGCATTCTCAAGCACTTGAGAGTTTTTTTTTTTACAAGTTTCCACACTTGTATTCTCTTGAACCCAACATAGACACCTTGCAACTTTGTGGCCTTGTAACCACCTTTGGGATTTGTGAATTTTTGAGCTCCACATTGCACTCCTGGAATTTCCAACTCCTAACGTAGACCATTTGGGAAGCTTAAATTTTTCACACTTTTCAACCCCCACCATAGCCAACATTGCAAATCTGAGACTTCAGCACCAGAGGTTCGATAGCATTAGGAGTGGTAGGACATCGGGATCATAGAGTTGACTGCATTGACTTCGATGGACCTTGAACCCCCATCCAAGTGAATCCCCCTACTGCCCATCCAAGCACCATTTGTACACATTTCTCTAACTTTATTTTTTCTCAATAAAGTTTTAAGTATTAGGTTTTGTGGGCAAGACATATTTATTTATTTTCTGTGCATTATTTAAATCTATTATCAATTTTTTCTTGCATTTAATTTCATTACATTGTTTTATAAACCCCGCAAGTCTGTAGTTGATCTACCGGACCGACCAAGATGCCTTGAATCCCATTTTTTGCGCAAAGGCCCCAGGGATTCGTGGGTTGAGGAAGTGCTATGCACCATTCAATTTTTTCTAGCAATCAAATTCTTCGATCACAATAGAAGCCCTTGCTTTTCTTTTAACAATAAAGTTAAAGTATAAATATCTTCACAATTGTTTGGTCAATTCTGAAGCTACCTCTACTATCATGTCATTATCTATATGCAAAAAACTTGGTTTGACTCTTGAAAAGTCCAATAAAAAGATTGTTCAAGTGGATAAAAGTAGAGTGAGGATTAGAAATCAATTACCCAGTGTTCTATTAGAAATTGCTTCTAAACCTCGTATAAAAAGTAGAGTAACTATTCAAGTAGTAGATATACCAGATTCATATAGTCTTTTGTTGAGTAGAAGTTGGAATAAGAATTTCTCAGGTTATATATCAATAGATTATTTACATATGTGGCTACCTTGGAAGGGGGAACTAAATCAAATTTATTTACATATATAGTAAGCCTTTGATGATTGAAAATGTTGCTTTGAATGGGAAAAATAAAGTTGATGAAACAAGCTCTTTTGAATAAGAAATTTGCATGCTTCAAGAAGCTTATAACTTGGAAAATGAGAGATCTCAAGATAAGAATAAGTGGGAATTATACTTTGATGGTTCTTGTGACTCCAAAGATGTAGGAGTTGGAGTAGTTCTAGACAAAGATGATTCTCCAAAAATTTTCAAGGCAGTTCCTCTATTTTTCCTTTGCACTAATAACAAGGTTGAATATGAAGCTTTGAGTGTTGAAATTAAAATAACATTCAAAAAATGGAAGTAGATACTTTCTAGAAATGATGCTGCAAAGGATAACATTGGGGCTAAAGAAGTGGAAACACTGATAAAATAAGAGGAAGAGAAGAGGGTCACTTGACCACTCTCTTCCCTTTTGTTGAGTAGCTTATGCTATGGCTTCACTTGTACAGTTTTTGTTTCTGTTTCTTAGGAATGAGGTTTTTATAGCACTGAACCTTAAGTTTGATGGGAATTTTCTTCCAAAACGATTTACTGTTTTCCATTGTAAAAAGTTCAATAAAAAACTTCAATTACAATTTAGTTTAAAATGAGGCTAGCATGATAGTCTTTACGAATTTTAAGATGGAGGGATAAGAAATACCAATGAATTAAGCATGGGCTATTGAAAAGTTCCTAGAATGCTTGAGTTGGAGAGACATAAAAACAATGGAATTCATCCATTCCTTTATCCTAAAATCCGATAAGACAAAGGTAGGAATTCACCTAAATCTTTTTAAATTTTCTACAATGCTCATTGTTTCAGCTACCCTTGAATCCTTTTCTCTCGGTCTATGACTGCATTCTCTGTTATGGTCTAATGGAACAACATGATTGTTGGTTTTGTTCAGAATTCACGTGTTTTCAAGGCGTGTGCTAGTGAAGGAAAACAACTTCAGGCATGTAAAGCAAAGTTGGTCATTTTCACAATTATTTGCATGAAGAAAGCGTACAAGATTTCTTATAAGATGAGATAAAATCATTGAAGTAGCGTATGAGGATGGGTAAATTTAAACAATTTGGAAGATGATGGACACACATCAACAATAAAATGAACCATGTAGGCTTACGACATTCCAAAGCATAAAATACAGAGAAAAATGGAGAAGACATGTAGAAAAGCGTAGACTTTAAAGAGAGTCAGTGGGCAAGGCATAATAGATACCCTATTAAAAGTCAACACATGAAGGTTGAAAGTAAAGGCCAACATTGGCCAATAGTGACTCCAGGAAAGCCAAAGGCCAAGGCCAGGACTCAACGTCCTACAAAGTTAGCGTGAGCATTGACGTCAATAGTCTTGTCCTTGCAAGTTGACAAGGAAAATAGAGCACCGTTCAGGAGAACTTCCTGTTGGAGGAAACAACGACGAGGAGATGGAAGTGATGACAATCAAACAGAAATTGGTCGTCAAGGGAGGCGCAGCAGCAGAGGTTATCGCACATGCAGCAGAAATGGTGGCATATGGCAAGGGGTATGGCAGCACAGAGCTAAGTCCATTACAACAAGTCCTATCGGAAGTGCCACACGCCAATGCTACATGTGTCCACGATGTTATTGGGGCTAGCACTGCTGGGAATAATTTGCATGTTCATGGTGATGATACACAGACTCACCATAATTTGGAAAATTCACAGGCACACAGAGGCAGACGCGTGCAACACAAATCCTTGCACCACGAGCCAAGCTTTGTACCTTTATTCACTTGCCAACCATGGCTTCTTCGCCTGTGCCTGCATCTCTAGCAACTTGAAATGTGTATTTCTATTGTTTTCTATTGCTGAGGCCAGTGAAAAATACTATTCAAACAAAAGGAGAAACATCATCGACTTCATCAAAGCATGGGTTATATGATCTTATTGAAAAGGTTGACATCATTTTCTATTCATGGGTGTAGCACAAACACCCAATACAATACGCAGCTGCTATATAGTTTTTGGTTGAATGTAACTTGATTTAATTGTTAATTGAGAAGAACTTGCTAACCATGGCTTAAATTTCTCATAACTTCTCATGGAAGTTATAGCTCCTTAGGATGGTTATGAATTAACCCCCTTAATGTTTGTAACTTACCTCAACTTCTCATGATGATTGTAACTACCTTGAAATCACTATAAAATGGGTTCAAGGGTAGAATTAAAAGGGGAGAATTTGGAAAAAGCAACTTTGAAGAATTTTTGTAAAGCATGGCTTGCTAAAGGCATCAATTTAGCTACTTTGTTTTAATCCTATGAGTTTATTTCTTCCCATTTTGTTTTGGTTGCTTAGCTAATAGTTCAGATAGTATCATGCTTGACATTATATTTTGGGATTTTTTCTAGGTTACTTTTTATTACTCTCTCTTTACGCAATATTAGACTTATATTAAGATTTTCCATAAAAGAGCTTAGGTTGTTGAAAAGCCTCTATAGCAATTTAATAGTAATGTCTTAACGAAATTGTCTTTTTTGAGCATAGAAAATCTAGAAATAGCTTCATTGTTTTAAAGTGTATTACCTTGGTATTTCAATCCTAAAATTGTCAAATTTTGTGAAGGCTCTATTGAACACAATTCTTGACAATTATTAATTAGTCAAAATAGAAGCTTGTAGTTTGTCATTTACACAGCATACTTGGTAGTGTAATAAGATTGTCTTTTATGAAATTGCTTGTTGAGCTCAAAAGGTTTGGACAATTCGTAGTTAGATTGAATTAGAATAGCTTTATTGTGAAGTGTTTCCTCATATTAATTTATCTTGCTTAAATATTTGAGATTTCACACAAATCTACTTTCTTTTCTTTTCTCTTTCTAAGTCCATTAAATCTTGCTCTATTTCTAGTTTTCTTGTGGAATTTTCTCTCTAGGGAAAATTAAGAGTAGATTGGTAGAATTGTGCTCAAACGTTTTTGCAAAATTTTATTTGTTACAAGGAACATACTATAGGAACTATATAGACTAAGTGACTTGACAAAATATGAACCTTTAACAACTCATAGTATTTGACAAAGTTAGCTAAATTTTTTTTATGATAGCCAATTATAGTTTCATACACAACCCAACCATTTCAACATTCACAATAGCAAACACATACTCACAATTAGTTCGTTTCATAATCACTAAGTCTATTTGGAGGTATTTGGACCTTGGTGTTGCTAGAGACTAGTAAGCACCTAAATCTTTTTTGAAGAACACCTATGCATACTGTGACTTTCCCAAGGTTACAAGACACAGAGGCCCCAATGTTGGCAGTCCCAAATGGTTGCCAACACTAAGACACTTGATTTTGTTCATTCTAATGATGTATTTGAGTCATTGGTTGTTGATCTTTCATCGCACTATGTGTTCATTCAAATTTTGGATTACTTACCTCATATTCAACATTTTGTTTCATAGTTAAATGATATGATGAGAAAAACATAACATCCAAGTCTTCATGCTAAGTATTATTCTTATTTTTTTTATTTGTTTAGTTAGTCAATCCTTCAATTTCTTGCTCAACATTCTACAAAATCAGTAGAAGATTATATAACTTGAAAAAACATGGAACTTTAGTATACTCTTCAGATTAGACATCAAAATCTAGAGCCTATTTACAAATGATCAACACTACATGCTTATGTATAAAAAATCATATATCTAAGGCAAGCTATAGTATCAAAGCATTACTTAACAAGTAAAAGAAACAAGAATAATACCTTATATTAATAACTTAGATATCATGTTTTTTCATTACATGATTTAACTATAAAACGAAACTTTGATTACGAGATAGGTAATCCAAAATTTAAATGAACACATTGTGATAATAGATTAGCAACCATGGATTCATATACATCATTAGCAAGAATAAAATCATGTGTCTTAGTTGCATCAATGTCACTAAAAGAAGGCATCACAATGTTTTCCTTACAAACTTATAAATTTGCATGTTCAAAATCAACAAAAATTTCTACATTGATAGAAAAAAGTAGAAATTTCAACATTGGTTGAAGAAGATGAGAGGAATCTAGAGTTCCCCATAGGGAAATTTTAGAGAAATCGCATTCACTAGAAAAAAATTGAAAAGAGAAAAATCAAATTTGCTAAAAAAATGAAATTCGTTGGAGAAACATTAGATTCACTAGAATGATTATATGTATCCAAAAAGACAAATAGCCAATAAGACATAGTAGAAAAATCATAGAAGAATATAATGATGCCTCAAGTATGACTAAAACTAACAACGTCTTACCTAAGAAGAAAATGAGCTTACCACTTAAGCCACATATCATTGGTGATTAGCATATTTCCTAATAAGCATTTGTAGGCAAGAAGTTGTTTTTTCCCTAATAATGAGGTGTTAGCCTAAAAGGGGCCATCATTTG
Source organism: Gnetum montanum (assembly GCA_015680685.1). Taxonomy (NCBI): domain Eukaryota; kingdom Viridiplantae; phylum Streptophyta; class Gnetopsida; order Gnetales; family Gnetaceae; genus Gnetum; species Gnetum montanum. The sequence goes on along the minus strand of MNCI01005191.1, from coordinate 132,166 downwards.
GAGTAATGGTAAGGTGCTTGTTTCTTAAGTCAAAGATTTGGATTTAAGCCCAAATGCATCCACTCAAAGAGGTTAGGCTTTCGCTCATCTAGCAACCCTCCTATTATCCCACTTAGTAGGATGAGCACTATGGCTCCAAGTATGATTCTTTGATCCTTTAATGAGGTGTTAGCATATTGGTAAGACTCTTGATTTGAAAGCTTTAGGTCATGGATTCAATTCTAGTGAGCAATGCTGAATTATGAAGTTCTACATGAACTATATATTTTGGGGTGTACCTATAGTACACTTATTTTAGGTTCCAATGCCTCCATGGTTATGTTTTTTATTAAGTTTTTATACTAGGTGGTAGCGAGGTTTGAAACTAGGAATGTATACAAATATTTATTCTCAAGATGTGTAGTTAAAGCATAATTTTATAACTCAATGTTGCCCTCTAAAATTAAACTTATGACCTATTAATACAACAATGAGGTGTTCACCTAGTGGTAAAACTCTTCATTTGGAAACTCTAAGTTATGGATTGGATTCTAATGTACAATGTTGAGTTACAAAGTTCAAATTTGACTATATATCTTATGATGTACCTATATTTTACTTATTTTTGGTTCCAACATCCTTCACTACAAGCATAGATACTATGATCATTATAAAAGATAACCATGATAGGTGGATGTTATTAGGAAAAATTGTATTAATACCTCCTTTATTAGAGACCATTATTTGGAGTGATGTTAAGGTGCTTATTTATCAAGTTATAAGACTTGGGCTTGAGCCTAAGTATAGTTACTTGAAATAGGTTAGGTTTTCACTTATGTACTAATCCTTCTAGAACCATCACACCCCTTCCCCCTCCCTAGTAGGATCAATATTGAGCCTCTAGGTGATGATCATTTAGTCTCACATGATTTGATCACATGCTAAGAAGTCTAAACATTGCACATGTTAGAAGAGATCACTTTATTAAAGTTGAGGATTTTACAAGTTATTAGGTTTGATTTGAAGAGGTATGTTAATCTAAAATTGCTATTTTTGTGTAAGATTTACAAAAATATCATGTTGATTATATGTTCTAGAGGTATAAATTGTTATTTATTTCCAAGTTTTCACAACTCGTTCCATCCTAAGAGATAGATCAAAACATAGCTTGTTTTCAAAAATAAACAAAGATATTCAAGATTTTTGTATTGATATTAACATAGCTTTTAATAAAAGTGAACAATAGAAGAAAAATCATATAGCTGACCCTATGTAGTTTGGATAAGGCTATGATGATGAGTGGTATTACTAATAAATTTCTTTTCCTCTTAGCATATAATTAGCATAATGATACATAGTAGGCAACTTTACGATAGAATTTAATGTCATTTCTTAACCTAATTTTTTATAGTTATTTATAAACTAACTAAATGGAACTTAAACTTCACTATTAATGTTTAAGAATTAAGTAGTTAAGAGGTTACAAATAAAGTTTTATAGTTTCTTAGCTACTCTTAATTTAGTCTACTAAAAAAATTGTACTATAATTTGTGCAAGTTATGGGTTTGATTTTGAGGGCATGCTAATATAGGGATCATTACCTAGAGCCATAATGCTCATCCTACTAAGAGGATGAATGAAAGCCTAACCTCTTTGAGTGGATGCAGATATGACGTAATATTTATAAATTATCATGTTTGTTGTATGTCTTGGGATGTACCCCTTATTAATTTAGAAAAAAGATTCATGAAGATTAATTGAATAGATGTGTCAAACTCTAAAAAAATATTAATAATGAACAAAGAAAATTCATAATACATCACAAGCTTGACATTGAGTAGATATCATCAAAAAAACTATGGAAAGAAAAAAATTTCCAATTTTAGGACTCTCTACTTAGGTCTACAACTTTACAATTGATACTTTGAAAAAATAAGTGAAGAAAATGAATTATTAGTAGGAAGGAAGATTGTAATCCTAACAAACTTTATATCATTTTCCACATCCCCACTTGAACTTAAAATAACAAAAGGATTTGAGATAAAAAGTTGTAACTTGATACCAATATTTGTATTACAGCAAGAAAGTGGTAGCACTCATGAAATATCTTCACCTCATCGCTTGTTATTAGTCTTTCATTAAGAGTCTTCACCATCAACTAACATCTTCTTATCAACACTAGTTTTAATCTTTGCATTAATAGTATTCTTGTTAGACAAGGAAACATTTTCTCTATGAGCTATCTATCCAAGCTACTTAATACTTTCTCTAGTACCAAAAAATTCATACATGGTAGCTTCTATCTTCTCTAGATTTTTTATTGCCATTTGATCATTCTTATTGTTACCATTAACTTTATTTTTCATATTTTTAACCTCATATTATTTTTTCTATATTCAACTTTAACACATTTTTTCTTTTCTTCAAAATCTTTTTTCTTGAGTAGAAAAGGTAAAGAATTAAATAAATGTTCTTCATGATGGTAAAAGTTGCAAGAATTAAGAAGATTATAATATGTAGTTAGCTAAATGTAAATGTAAGTATTTTCTCCTATTTGTAATACCAATTATTTTTTACAATTGAGAATGCTCATTTCAACAAAAAAACATCTATGAAAACCAAAAGTTATAGAAATTGATTCCATATGCTTAATGGAAATAAAAAGACTAACAATTTCTTGCTCAAATGTTTAAAAATCTAATAAAAGATTATATAACTTGAAAAAACATGAAACTTTAGCATATTCTTAAGATTGGACATCAAAATTTGGAGCCCACTTATGAATTATCAATGTTGCATGCTTATGTATAAAAGATCCTATACTATACTACATTGCATCATCCAAGCATTGCCTAATGTAACGATTGAAAACGTTGATGGCTAGAATCACCAAGGGATCAATGAACACACAGCCTTAACCCCACCTCCGTGTGAGGGCCTTGTTAGAAACAAAGGTGGAGCACCCTAAACAATCTTGTTGATTGAATCTAAACTTTGCTGGTTACAACTGGGGCGGTGGGTACAACCAGGGAATGGCATGCTTAGCCGAAATGCAAGTGCAAACAATGTGAAATGATGCTAAATGACAAAGCGGTGCTTTGTGGTGCTCAGTGTAGAGCATAGCCATGGAATGGGGGTGAGTGTAGCCAAGGGTTTTGACCGAAATGAGAGTGTCAACCCGTGGAGACTACCGCCTAAGCATAGTACATCATGACGATACATAAAAAAGTACGAAAAGATGCAAAAAAATGTTATAAAATGCTAGAAATGAGAGAGAGAAATGGAACACCGCCTCAAATGGGAGAGTAGTTAACTCCACAAGGATCTTAGAAGGTACATAGTATACAATAGGTGTAGTGGGAGTGTAGTCACAATCTTGATAATGTCAGGCCATGAATTCTGGCACTATGGTGTATCATGAGATGTGTTGTCCTACAAGGCTACGGTAGGCCGTACAATGTAACTTTGCCTCTCTACCAATGCATCTGGGTCTCGTTCACCCAAAGATGATAAGTGTTGAATGCCAAATGCCAAGTGTTAAAAATGTTCATGTCCAAGGAATGCCAACCACTTGGGAATGCCAACTATGTGAGAATGCCAACTGCTTGGGAATGCCAACCATCTAGGAATGCCAACTGCCTGGGAATGCCAACTATCTTGGAATTCCAACTATCTAGGAATGCCAATCATCTGGGAATGCCAATTGCCTAGGAATGCCAACCGTCTAGGAATGCCAATTACCTGGGAATGCCAATCATTAAAATGTTGGGGGTCCAAGGGTAGCTAGGGTTAGCATAAAACATGGATTAGGTGCCACATGGTAGTGCGGTAGGTTGGACTATTCAAAAAAATTTCTAAGTCTAGAGGTGATCAAAAAAGTTTGAAAATTTTCTAACTTTGGTAGCTACACTTGCCCCTTGTTACATGTGGGACACATAACTCAACAGTTATAAAAAAAGTTTGCAAAACTGGTAGTTGGAGCTAACTTCACTCAACACTTAGAAAAATTTGGGAAAAGTGCCACCATTTTAACACTTAGCAAAATTTGCAGTCGAGACGCTGAGATCTGAAATTTTCTGGTGTTTTAATGGATCCTCTTTGTTGACGTCTGGAGGAGTGGCCTAAGAGACATCGACAAAGAATCATAAAACACCATAGCAAACATGGCATCAACATCGCTCGTTGGTACTAGATCGGGTGTCGTTCCACCATGCTCAAGAGTGTTGTGGATAAGGGTGTGCTAGGGCAAAGTGTGTAGGCAATGTGCTAGGGAAATGAAATGTAAGTAGCAAAAATAAAATGCAAACAATGTATCCTGATGCAAGATGTGAAGTCAACATCGCTAATGGTAACCATGGCATGAAGTGGCTTACCCTTAAAACATTAACCTCTCATCGAAGTGCTCATGAGGGAGTTAAAGTCAATCCAAGGCTAGGCCAGTTGCAAAGTTGTAGCATTGTCAATTTGCTTGGGGATGTGTTTTTTCCCATTCTCCTTTTCTTTTTCTTTTCTTTTTCATTTTTTCTTTTTTTTTCATTTTTTGCTTTTTTTTTGTTTTACTTTGTTGCAAGGTGAACCTTCATTGGGTTTGGCTTACTACTGAATGCTAGCTGCAAGTTGGCCATCGAGTAAATGGACTTTGTTTTGATGTGACCTTATCGTGTCTATAAGACAGGTGTTTCCTCCCAGAGATGAGTTGCATTAAATCCACTTGGGCTTTGACTAGCCAATAGAGGCTCCCCTAAGGACAAGTTGGGTTATGTCTGCCATGGGTTCTATAGTTGATGTAAAGAGAATGTCATATGTATCACAGTGCATATGCATCAAAGGGATGTGCAATCATGAGTATGTGGGGGGTGAGAGGCTATTGGGATGAAAGAGTGGATGTGCATAAGCTATAATGGGATGAGGGGAATGTGCACTCTTGAGTGGCTTAACTAGTCCAATCATGCACATTGGAGCAATGTGGTGACTTACTCCTATGATGAGATGCATCTCTGCACAACTAGCTTTGAGGCTTCATCCTACAAACACAACTCTGAGAAGACAAGAAAACCACAAAATGTGAAATGCAAGTGCAAATGCCAAATGTGAAGATGCTGCAAGTGCTAGATGCAAAGATGCTATAAATGGATCAAATTTTGTGCTATTTGCAACTGCTCAGGAAGCCAGTGAAAGTGCTAGGGCAATGATGCTACAAGTGCTCCAAAGGCTGCACTGATGGCAAGTGCTCTAAAAGATTAGCAAAATGGTAGGAGGCAATGATGCTGCAAATGTGCAAACCCAGTTCAAGGTCCTGGCAGACCGTGGGATGCTAGTTTATAGTCCTAGCATACTGTTGTATGCTAGTTTAACATCATAGCAGATGAGCTATTGTGCCAATTTAATGTCATGAACCAAGGATGATCTGTGTCAGTTTATAGTCATAGTGGACTATTGTGCCATAGCAAATTGTTGTGCCAGTTTATAGTCATAACAGACTATCTATGACAGTTTTTTGCATCATGGTGAATAAGTGCTTACCTTACTTGTATGAGGTATGATGCTACATGCGTAGTCATGTTGTGTACCTGCAAGATCCTACAAAAATCAACTAGAAAAACAACATCAAGTAGCACCTATCGTAAATAGAGTTAAAATGCACAAATGAAAGGAAAGTAATGCAAAAGTGATAGTTTGAGGCCGTTCTGGACCATGGGCTAGTTTAAGGCCTTTTTGGGCCATGTGTTTTTGTAGTTTTTTAATTTTTTTGATGTTTTTCAAATGCAATGCGTAAGCTAAGTGGATAGATGCATAAACAAAGTAGAAATGCATAAACAAAGTGAAGCAATATGTAAACTAGGCAAGAAAGTGAAATGTAAATGCATGAATAAATGCAACACAAGAAAAAACCTAAAGTGCATGGCTCGTGAAGACAAGAGGTAAGCAAGTGCTTAGCATGTTTTTGGCTAAGGGAAAGTCTTGCTCACATAGTTGCTTCCTAACTGGGCATGGATTAGGGGGCGCATAAGGCTTAGGATCCTCTAGGAGGTTGTTGGCTTTAGCCACTCATTTGAGTATGTTAGCCTTAGGTATTACATTGGTTGCCACAGGTGCATCACCAAGAAACTCCACCGACACTTACTCCATGTCTATGTTGTGGATAACTAGAGAGGAGGCGTTATCACCATGGATTATTACTTGACCACCTTTGTATTATGGTGGACTTCTTGGTGGATGGGAGAGGATACAGCCCATAGTTGAGCTAGCCAAGGCCTACCCAAGATTAGGTTGAAGTCTAGCAACTTCTCTATGACAATGAAATCTACACTGGTGGGGAATTGCTCTCCTACCACAAAGGCTAAGTTGATTGTACCCCTAATAGTTATGCATGATCCGTTGAAGGATTTTAGACATGTAATTTTGGTTGGCCTGATTTCGTCTGTTAGGCCTAATTTGTTGATGATGGAGTACAGAACTATATTTGTTGTTGCACCATCATCGACATGCACTCTGCGGATGGTGCATTGCCCAACACGTATGCTAATTGAAAATGGAGCTATAGTAACCTACCCTTGTTCAGGGTTGACCTTGATTGCATCGTTGTGAAATGCTAGGGATGTTAAACCCAATTCCTATGGTGCAAGGGGCAACATCATTGCACAAATGGTGTTCTCATTTGTAAGGATGTCCTCCGTAATAGGAATGGAGGCCAACATCTAGGCCAACGCATGGCAATGAGTAGATGAGGTCATGACCAGGTCATATAAGTTCAACATTATGTTCTTTTATTTGAGCATTTCTTTTACCTAGATTAGTGCAACTATGAAGTCCTTGTCATTATTCATTGTGCTGGTCTTAACTTTCTCCATGCAACTTGAGAGACAGATCTCTCATAGAGAGGAGTTGGGCTTGGGTTTCTTGGCCTGCTTAGGGGTAGTGTTTGGTTGTTTCTTGCTAGTTATGGCCTTTGCTTTGGCCATGGGGGTTGCAAGGTGCTCGTTTGTCCTCTTGCATTGCCATTTGGTAGGCCTACTTAGGTTACTAATGGGGTAGGCCCTTGAAGGAGGAGGGACCAAGACATTACCCACTGTTGGACTTCGGGTAGGTGAGGGGCCATCACGTTATGGCACCCTTATGACAAACGGTGGTTTAGGAGTTGTTACAAGACTAACTTATTATGGCACCTTGATGATGAAAGGTGGTTTTTGCTGTTGCATCATGCCAGTTAAACATCTTAGTGGACTGTTGGTTTGGTTGCTAATTTAACATCTTAGTGGACTATTGGTTTGGTTGCCAATTTAACATCTTAGTGGGCAATTGCTATGGGACCTTGACCATAAAAGGTGTTGTAGGGGCTCAAGGTGGCACTTTGATAACAAAGGGAGGCCTCTTACTTATGGAGGCTAAGGGGATCCTTGCCTTATTAGGAGGCACATGGATCACAAAAGGTTGTTGCATAGGTTTAGACTTGCCACCTATGCTGATGGAGTTTATGACATAGGGGGTGTCATTTGCATTGGATTGGCTCACTATGTTGAGCACTAGTTGGCCCAGTTCTATCATTCTTTGCAGGTTTTTCTACAAAGCATGAAAATTCTCAGTACTATGACCAAACAACTGGTGGTAATGACAATATTGGTCCAATTGGAAATGTTGTGGAATCGAGGGCTTATTTGGTACTACTGAGGTGGGGTTCCTTAGTAGTTCGTAGTACCTATCATGTCATTGGTGAGCAATTTCTAATACTCATTTATGTTGGATTTGCCCAGCTTTCAAGAGTTTCTCCAGTAGTTTGGAGATTTCCATTAGTAGCGGTATATACTTTGAGCGATTCTTGTGCTCAAAGTTCAGCCTTGGGGTAGCCCCTACAAATGTAGGTAAGTTGACATTTTTGTGAGCTAGGGCCTTGGGCTACTTGGCCATTGGGCCCTACTTGGTTACTTTTGTACTTGTGGCCATTATTTCCATTGTTGCATTTTGCTTGTGCACATGTTGGTTTTTGTAGGCCACGTAGGCCATGTTATTGCTAGCTTTCGTTTCCTTCTCTATGCCCTTCGTTTAGGCAAAGGCTTGGCCGAGGGACTTTAGGGCCAAGTAATAAAATTTGGACTTAATGAAGTCATTCACTACATCCTTGAAGATGACCAATAGGTGCATCTCTGCTAGGGGTTCATGCATTTCACTCAATGTAGCATTCCAGCATTGGAGGAATTTTGGCACGGGCTCTAGGGGCCCCTACTTAACTTGCATGAGTTGGTCGAGGGTTGCTTCAAGCTTTAGGTTGCACTTGAAGCATATCACAAATCCTCCAGGGAAGAGATTAAGGCCTTGGGTAGCATGTGATACCAATCTAAGGCCTTGCCAGTGAGTGACATGGGGAACACATGCATGATGGCATGTGACTAGGCTTGAAGGAGCAAACACTTGAATTGAAATGTGACCAAGTGTGCGTTGGGATCCCTTTTACCATTGTACTTGGTGAGTTGAGGCAGTTAGACCCTAGTTGGGAGAGTTAGGGATGGGACTATAGGACTTATGGGGTCATCTCAGTAGAAGTCCTTCACCTTAATAATTTTGAAGGAGGCAACTTTAAGCTGGTTGATCCCCTCCATCAAACTTTGGATTAGCTAGAATGTTTGTTCCAAGCTTGGGGATGTGCCAACTGGTTGCATTGGTTGGGCTTGTGTTGGTTGCATAGCATAGGGTTTGATTGTTGGTTGCAAAGTTTGCTAGTATAACATTGTGGCAAAAAATCATTGTCAGTTTAACGTCATAGTGGACAGTCGTTGCTAGTTTAATGTCATAGTGGATGGGTTTAGTTGATGCATCAACTGAGAAATGGGTGCAATGATTGAGGTAGGCCACACATGAGTGGGTTGGAAAAACACCGTGGGTGCCAATGAGACAAGAGGGACGTAGGATGCCTAAGTTGCTTGGGACTAGGAGGTGGCCCCTCTATGAGCATAGGTTTGGGCCAATGCAGCGGTCACTTACAAGGAAGTCTAAATTGCCATGGTCACCATCTTGGAGAGTATAGGTGGACCCAACCAAGTAGGGGCCATACTAGGAAGTGGTTGTTGGAAGACAATGTAGAGGGGATTCTCACATTCGAAGCGAGCCTCAAACTCATCTTCTTCCTCCTGTGAGGCTTCTTCGTAGGTTGTCCCTACATCATGCTTGTTTGCATAGATGAGTTGGGACAATAGATGGTGGTACGACTTTGTGAATGGAATTATGTCAAACAAGGAGGGGTTGTACTCCCATCCATCCTAATGGACTCGTTCGTAGTCCTGTTTTGCCTCCAAGTCAAGGCAATCCACTAATAATCATCCTTGGATTTTGGTACAAACAAAATTGTATTGTTCGTGGCTTAGCGCAACATGCTTTGGGTGGATCGTGATGTCAAATGTGTTAAACACTAATGTAAAAGGTTGATCTAGATTTATGTTCATAGATTAGGTTGTGAGAGTTGCTGTAGATTCATGTAAAAATGGCTAACTCTGAAAATTGCAGAAAAACGACTAAGCCTATTGGTAGTAGAAAAATGAATAAAAATGTAGAAAAATGGCCAAGTGTAAAAATGCCAAAAAATGGCTAAGTATGAAAACTACAAAAAATTGACGAAGTGTAAAACTGTAGAAAATTTAAGTATGAAAATGCAGAAAAAATGCTAAGTATGAATATGTAGGAAAAAATGCCAAGTATGTAGAAAAAATGCTAACTATGAAAGCTACTAAAAATGGCTGACTCTGGTGCTACACTCGCTACACTAGAGATAGGTATGCTCTCTATGTTGAGAGCCAGCTATGCTCTCCCAAGTGCCCAAAATTTTGGTTAAGTGCTAAAGATATGCTTTGGCTTTTGTCTAGTAGGGTTCCAAGGGAACTGACGACAAGGTCCAATTTACACCAATCGATGGTTGAGAGAGCACGCAGGACAACAATTAGAAAATGTAGAAGGAAATGGTGAGGCCCTCCTTTTAGCTCCAAAAACTATAATGATCAAAAATGTTGGTGGCTAGAATCACCAAGGGTTCAACGAACACATAGCCTTAACCTTGCCTCCGTGCAAAGGCCTTACTGGAAATGGAGGTGGAGAACCCTAAGTGATCTTATCAAGTGAATAGGGACTTTGTTGGTTGCACCTAGGATGGTGGGTACAACCAAGGGATGGCCTAGTTAGCTGAAATGCAAGTGCAAACAATGCAAAATGGTGCTAAATGTCAAAGTGGTGCTAAGTGTGGAGCATAGAAATGGAATGGGGGCAAGTGTAGCTAAGGGTTTCGATCGAAACGAGAGTGTCAACCCACAAAAACTACTACCTGAGTGTAGTACAACATGATGACATGTGAAAAAGTGTGAAAAGACACAAAAATGTAATAAAATGCTAAAAAGAGAGAGAGAGAAATGGAACACCACCCCAAATGGGAGTGTAGTTAACTCCAAAAGGGTCTTAGAAGGTACACAGTGTACAACAGGCATAGTGGGAGCATAGTCATAGTCTTGGTGTGTGAAGCCGTGAAGTCTGGCACTCGTCGTGATGAACCATGCTTACTGGGTTGGCTGCTACAGTGTATTATGGTTTGTGTTATCCTACAAGGCTACAATGGATCATAAAATGCGACTTTGCCTCTCTACTAATGCATCTGGGTTCATTCACCCAAAGATGCTAAGTACCAAATGCCAAATGCCAAGTGCTAAAAATGCTCACATCCAAGGAATGCCAACTACTTAGGAATGCCAACCACCTAGGAATGGCAACTACCTAGGAATACCAACTGTCTAGGAATGCAAACTGTTTGAGAATACCAACCACCTAGGAATACCAACCATTAAAACATTGGAGGTCCAAGGGTAGCTAGGGTTAGTGCAAAACATGGATCAAGTGCCATGTGGCAATGTGGTAGGTGGGACTATTCAGAAAATTTTCTAAATTTGAAGGTAACCAAAAAAGTTTGAAAATTTTCTAACTTTGGCTACTACACTCACCTCTTGTTACGTGTGGGACACATAACTTAGCAATTAGAAAAAAGTTTGCCAAATTGGTAGTTGGAGCTAACTATACTCAACACTTAGAAAAATTTGGGCAAAGTGCCATCGTTTTAACACTTAGCCAAATTTGCAGTCAAGATGCCAAGACCTAAAATTTTGTGGTGTTTCACCTAACTTAACAAGAAGAAAGAAATGAGAATAATACCTGGCACGAAGGACTTAGATGTCATGTTCTTGCATCATATCATTTAAGTATGAAATGAAACTCAGATTACAAGCCAAGGAACCCAAAATTTGAATGAACACATATTTTGATGAAAGATCAACAACCAATAACTCACATACATTATCAAGAAAGATAAAATTAGATGTCTTAGTTGCATCAATATCACTAGAAGAAGGCATCGCAAATTTTTTCTTTCCAACTTGTAAATCTACATTTTGAGAATCAACAAACATTTTTGCATTAATAAAAGAAAGCAAAAATTTCAACACTAGTTGAAGAAGTTGGAAGTAATATAAAATCCCCCATAGGAAAATTCTAGAGAAATGAGATCTACTAGAGAAAAATCAAATTTGCTAAGAAAATTAGATTCACTAAAGAAATATCAAATCTACTAGAACGACTAAGTATACTAGAAGACATATAACCAATAGGACATATTAGAAAAATTATACAAGAATATAATGATGCCTCAAGTGTAACTAAAACTAGAAACCTCTTATTTAAGAAGACTCTTAGGTAAGACTCTTAATTTGAAAGCCCCAAGTCATGGGTTCAATTCTAGTGGGTAATGCTAAGTTATAAAGTTCTATTTGATCTATATTACAATTCTTTCAAGGTTCCAACACCTTCTCCCATGCTCCTCTCCCCCTCCTCATATCTTCACACTCCCTCCTTTCACACCCCCCACAACACCCCTACACCCCACCCACCTCCCCACCTTCCCCCCACCTCTTCCTCCCTCTACTCCACAACACCCCCCCACACCAAAGCAAAAAACAAAAACAATGACAACCTCTTCCCTAAGAAGACAATGTGCTAATCACTTAAGCTTCTTATCATCAGAGATTAGCTCATTGTCAAACAAGAATTTGTAGGAAAGAGGTTGTTTTTCTTTAATGAAGTATTTGCCTATTGCTAAGACTTTTAATTTAAAAGCTTTAATTCATGGATTTGATTCTAGTGGGCATTGAGGACCAACACCCCCATGGTTAGGTTTTTTATTAAGTTTTTGTACTGGGTTAAATTATCATTTTATAACTCAATGTTGCCCCCTAGAATTGAATCCATGACCTCTTAACACAATAATAAGGTGTTCACCTAGTGGTAAAACTCTTGATTTGGAAGCTCTAAGTTATGGGTTTGATTCTAATACACAATGTTAAGTTATAAAGTTCAAATTTGACTATATGTCTTACAGTGAACCTATATTTTGTTTATTTTGGGTTCTAACACACCCCAATAGAATCATAAATATTATAATTATTATAAAAGATAATTGATGAGTAGTAACCAATCCCTACGCCCAACCATAGGAATCAATAGCATTCACTAAGCAATCTAGTCGCATTTTGTAGACTTTAGCTCTCTAAGTACACTGGGTCTAGGTAGTTAATCTAATGGACATGATCGTTGTCTTCTCAATTTCACTTGTGAAGTACAAAGGTATGGTTAAGTGTAACTAAGGCATATGATTTTTATCATTTTATATTTTTCATATAATTTTCCTAAGTGCTGGAAATATACTGATTAATTATCTAACTAATCCTATAACTAAATAATGCTTAACTAGTCCTAGCATAAGCATCCATTCCCATCTTCCATACACATCCTAAACATGTTGTAATGCTATTGGGTTACCAAGCGTTAAGTGATATTGGGATTATCAAATGTTAAGTGTATGCTCGAGATGGTTGAACTTATGTATATTAATTATCCATAATTAATTAATTACATTAAATTAAATTGCATGAATAATGATGAACCGCAATATCAAGGTCGTGATATCACATCTGCAATATCGGGTCTATAATATCAGAGCTCACCAAGCAATATTGGGCATCCGATATTGGGACCCATCTCATTGCTTATAAATAAGAGGCAGGCACGCTTGGTTTGCATAGTTAGTCTTAGTCCCTTACCCAAACATTTGCAATTTTCCTTCCTCAAAGTTAGAATTATTTGTGAGTGCCTGAAGTAGGAGTGATAAAGTGAACAGACCTTTATTCGAGCATTGTGTACCTGAGCACACCTTATGGTTGGAAATAAAGACGAACTTTGTGATAAACCTTGCAGCATTCAAAATAGCTTATTTAATGTTATTTATAGTTATTTAATGCTTTTCTTAGTTAATTAATGTTCTCTTTCTCATCTTGTTAACTCTCCCAAGTAAGCACACTTAGTACGACCACTTTGAGCACATGTGGAACACTTGGTAACCCAGTAATGATTAGTGTTTGCTAATCCAAGTAGTGTTGCATTGGTTCAAGATGTGTACAGCAACTAGAAACAGATGCTGGTGTTAGGGTTGATTAGTTAACTAAAATTAGTTACTTAATTAGTTCACTTTTCCCTTTGTAGCACTAGGACATAAAACATCAGAAAATATATAAAAATCATATACCTCAAGTCTACTTAACCATACAATCGTGTTATACAACTAAGCTTGGGAAGACAATGATTGACTAACCCATTTGGGTTCTGTGAAAGTGCATAAGCACTTAGTCCTTGGAATTCGACCGGATCATGCATGTACGCTCGTATTCGTATGGTTGAGCATAGGGAAACCTCTCCGCTCATCAAATAATAAATGCATTAAGTAATCATTAAGCTAAATCCAAGTACTACAATGATATTCAACCTTAGTAGAGATAACATTAATTGTGATTTATCATGCTAAATTGTAAAGAAAATTGATGGTAACCTCAATGCTAACACAACCTATTGATGTTGATGCTAATGTTATTTGAGTGTTTCATAAAATTTGATAAGATACTAATTTTTTGCTAGTTGGTTAATGCTAGGAAATTATTTAAATGATAATAAAAGAGATTAACATTAGATATTAACAATGAGGTGTTAGCCTAGTAATACAAGTCTTGGCCTGGTAGCCCAAGTCATAGGTTTGATTCTAATTAGTAGCATTGAGTTATAAATTTCGATAAATCTTGGGGTGTGCCTATGTTTTAATTATTTTGGATTCCAACATCCCCAACATTAAAAATAATAATAACCCTCCAAAGAGACTAGAACCTGCAACTTCTTATTTACAAATCATTGTTAGATAATTAGCTAATCACTTGAGGCATCTTTTATTGGCATTTATAGTACATATAGTTAAAAGCTCTAATTTTGTTAAAGCATTTGAAGGGGGAGGAGATGCAAGGTGGGGATATTAAATCCCAAAAAAAAAGAATAATAATATTTTAAAAATTAGAGTACAATCAATCAAAGAAAAGATATTCTAAAGAAATAGCCCAATGATTTTGGAGATGCCTTTTCAAGTTTTCATTCTTATAATCAATCTTGAAAAAACCTTTTCTTTGGGATAGGAAAAGGATTTGGCATTGCTCTTAGTTTGAAGTACCAACATGAGTTTCACTTCTTGCTAAAAGATTTCTTATAAAAACAAGGGGAAAAGCTCTTTCCAAATATGAAAAAAAAAAAGCTTCAATTAGAAAAAATGAACAAATAACAAAAAATTTAAAAACTTCCCATTCGTGAGCCTCAAAAAAAACATTAATGCTTGTTGGGAATCATTTGGGACTACTAATGTTAAGGGCCTTTGGTGTTGTGACTTTGGGATCACAGGATGTGAATTTGTTCTTCAAATAGGGTTTAGGTGCTTGTTGGTCTCTAGCAACACCAGGGCCTAAATACCTCTAAATAGACTTAGTGGTTATGAAATGAGGTTGATGAAACACATTTTTTCATAAACTTTGACATCAAGTATTTGACATCGAGGTTATGATGCGATGTTGGGTATCTGACGTCGGATCCAAGATGCAATGTCAGGTATCCAATGTTGCAGGGTATACGCCAACCTATAAATATAGCACTTGAGCTCATGATTTCCATATAGTTTTTCATAGATTTTATCATAGTTAGTGATGCTCTTGTAGTTTGTTTCCTCCAAAGTTAGAATATTTTCTAAGTGCCCGCAGTAGGAGTCTAAGTGTCAACATATCTTTGTTCGAATGTTGTACCTAACCGTAGCAATGTGATGAGAATAAAAATGAACTCTTTTGATAATCCTTACAACATTGAGAATAGATTAATGTTTCCTTTAATTCACTTTACTTTAATGCATTTAAATTAGGCAATTAATTTCCAATTTTTAATGAACATAGGCACAACCACTTTAAGCATACATATAGTGCTTGGTAACCCAGCAATGCTTAACGTTTGGTAGCTTGGCAACACTACATGTGTTTAGGAAAGTGGGATGGCTACTCGTGTTAGGCTAGCTAGGCTAGTTTGGATCTTATTTTCCACTATTCATTAGCTTAGTTAATTTATCTCTTTATCGTCATTAGGAGTAGCATAGAATTAGATAATATCATATGCCTCACTTTGGACTAAACCATACGTGAAAAAGCTACCACTAGTCCAAGTGGGAAGACAACGAACTATGATCAAAGCTTAATGATCTAGATACCACAACTAGTTCCATCCACAAAATTCAACCAGATTGTGCATGAACACTTGTGATTCATATGGTTGGGCATAGGGGTACCTCACCACTCATCATTGGTGCCATTTTCAGGGATGGTGCTATTTATCTAGATTAGTTATATTATACATTATCATTATAAAGGTATTAACGATCTATCTTTCTAAAAATATTAACTCACACACACCATAAACCAACAACAATGTCTCTCTTACATAGAAGTGACGGTGCACTGTATAGCAAACACATTCATTGGAGAACTAATGAGATATACGATAAAGAAAATTGAAGTAACCAACCTTATGTCGGGATTTCTTATGATCATGACCACCTTGATGACACTCAAAGACTACACTCACCTAAGGCAGATAATCTTGGAGGAGATGACATAAGTCCTAAACTAGGGAAGGCTTCAAGGCCTAAGACCTCCTTAAAACCCAAAAACAATAAATCAAGGGTCTCGAAAGAACACAATAGAAACCATGGCAATTCTTCCAGTTCCTCATCTTTCTCTTCCTCTTCAACGTCTAGTTCTAATGAAGATGAACATAGGTGATGAGACATGATATGCATAAGCCATGATATCGCGTATGCAATATCGCGGTCCACCGCCAAATCTATAAATAAGAGGCGGCACTCCCCTTATTCCTCATCTCAGGCTAGAAGTAGGGAAACTCTAGCAGTTTGATCACTCTAGAGATAGAATATTTTCCATGTGCCTGTAGTAGAAGTCCCCAAGTGAACGGATCTTTATTCAAGCAGCTTTGTACCTAAACGCAAGTTGTGTACAGAAATAAAGACAAGCTTTGTGGATAAACCTTGTAGTGCATGGAATAGGTTTTATTGCTTGTTATTTCTTACATGTTATTTATTACCTGCATTAGCATGGCATGAGTACAACTTGATTATGAGCATTGACGAATGTGTACGGCTAATCAAGGAATCGGCTGCTCATCGCGATTAGATTCTCTCACCCTTATCTCCTATAACATGGGATGAGTACAACTTGATTACGAGCATCTATGGATGTGCACGACTAGTCAAGGAATCGGCTACTCATCACGTTTAGGCTAGTTAAGTGCCTTAGTACGACCACTTCGAGCACATGCATTACGTGTGGTGATCCTAGTAATGNCTTCTTCTCATAAGAGCAACTCACCACCTAAGGACCATACACGAGACAGTCGGCAACATAAAACACATAACCAAAATCAGCCAAGTCCTAAACAATATAAGATGACATATACTCATCCCGATGAGTATATCCCTAATTTTACTTTTATTCTCCATCAAGACAAATAGCTACGATGGAGAGATTTTCAAGGTAACATTGTGTTACCCGCAGACCGATCAATCTCTCGCATGCTTTTCCGTGCCTTGGCATAGATAGGCATGACTGAATTATATGCTGAATATGTTGTGGAAGATTTTGACATGAGGGATTATTATCCCATAGATGCCCAACGTATGAGGGACTTAAGGCAGGAGAGTCAACATGCACTGTTGAAGGGCAAGGTCTCGCACGTCCTTAGTAAAATAGGAGACAAGGAACCCCTTATAACGGGTTCTTTAGTAAATGATGTTCCCCCTCCTAACGATGGTGAGGAGGTTGGGTATCAGAATCTACGATCAATGATACATATCCTTGGTTCTAATGCCCGTGAACACTAACTGTTCATAGAGGGAATAACCACTTATGCTAAGGATGGGCACTTAAATCGTCACCAAGATCTGGGCCATAGCAGCCGAAGAGAAGGAAAGAAACATCATCATGACGATGGTTCCCTTTCTTCTTCTCCTTCATCCCATCACTCACCCTCTCCTTCCACATCTGGGCACAGCCATCATGAACACAATGGAGAGGATAAAGGTAAGAAAAATGAAAGACCTCGATGGGAAAGTCGAGAGAGAGGACAAGGGCAAGGACGTAGGGAGAGTAGGGAACAACACAGATATCACAGGCATCATGAAAGAGATGATCATGACAAGCCCCTACTCGCAACCTGAAGTATGCTTAACATAACGGAGGTAGTTAGGATTCCCACAAGGCATTTAAAAGATAGTCAGATCAAACGATTAGACATGAACAATATTCCACGATTTGAAGGGGGATACAATGCCGATCCACAAAATCATTTATAGGCATTCCACGATGCCTATGCCTTGCAGAATATAGAAAATGAGTGGCAAAAACTTAATTTGTTCCCAAGGACACTCACCAAAGAAGCAGAGAGTTGGTACCGGTCCTTAAAATCGGAAACCATCAGGAGGTGAAGTACGATGCTAGAATTGTTCAATGAAAAGTATCAAATGTACTCCAAAGTGTCCAATTTGCGTAAGCAGATCCAAGGCTAGAAGCAAGGTACTCATGAACCCTTGGATGCTACCATGGCCCGCTACTACACATTGTTACATCGTTGCCCGGGCCATGGATACGCTCAACAAGATCAACTTCGCCACATCGTGGATGGGCTAAGGCATGAAATGAGAAGAACCCTTGGAACTTATGCCCAAGGTTGACTCTTACAACTTAGAGCCCATGAAGTACATAGCTTGTTGAAGCAAGTAGCAAAAGAAGAAGGTGAGCTACGAAAAAGGGAAAGTGTGGAAGAATACAACTGTGACCCCTACCTTCGAAAGAAGGGAGTGAAATTTTGTGATGAAGAGGATGACTCACCACTCGAAGAGTTGGTGAACAGAAAGACCTTGCCACTTCAAAAACTCATAATCGAAATAGCGGCTAAGGTAGACAATGTATGGAGTTCCTTAGACTCTAAAATTGAAACTGTCTTAAAAATTGTAGAAGAGTCTAAGGTAGAACAAAGTAGTGACAAAGGTAAGAAAAAGTGGAGAGATTTAAGCCCTGCACTTAACAAGGGTAAGGGAAAAATCACTAACTCCAATGTGGCTGTGGACTCTATCATAGATGATGATGGTGGATGTGAGATCTACCACTATGACCATCCTAAGGGATGTTGCCCCATTATCTCACATCTACAGGAGTCTGGGGTGTATGCGCTTAATCCAAGACTCAACTAATGGCAAACACCCCGAAGGTTACCTTATCCACAAGGTAACCCAAGGTAGTTCCACCAACCCTTAACATATTATCCAAGTGGAA
>MNCI01005191.1:81041-110009 GCA_015680685.1 Gnetum montanum | reverse complement strand
TCTCAACCCTTCACCTCAATAGCATAGGAGAAAAACCAGAAAAGACTATAAAAATCATATACCTCGGACTTACTTAACCATACACCGTGACAACTACAAGTAAGTTTGGGAAGACAAAAAATGCTTAACCCCAAGTGTTCCATGGGGCATGTAGGCATTTAGTCTGCGGAGTTCGACCGAATCACGTGTGCTACACTCGTTTCATATGGTTGAGTGTAGGGGTACCTCGCCACTCATCAATAGGTATACAGATAGAGCTCTGCTAAACGATCAAACTAAAAGTTGAAATTGAACCCATGAGAAAAGTCAAAGATGTCATCATGAACATAGACAGCATCCTCATGATCAAATGAATGGAGATAGAAATTTCTTTTACAACCTATTTGATGATGATAAACCCTTATTGGCCACCAATAGCCTAATGCAAATCACAAAGGCCATTAAGATATCTCATAAGATTATCGTAAAAAGAGTTTCCTACCTAATCTTAATATGAACAACATTTCTAAATTTGTAGAAGGCTATGATTCAGATCTGCAACATCATTTACAAGCCTTCCATGATGCATGTGCATTCTACAACATTGAAAGTGGGTGGCAAAAGCTTAAGCTCTTTCCTAGGGCACTAATTGATAGAGCTAAAGTGTGGTATAGATTATTGAGACCAAATTCAATTCAACAATGGTCCACAATGCTAGAGCTATTCAACAAGAAATACTAAACCTATGTAAGAGTGTTCAACCTGAGGAGACAGATCCAAAAGTGGAAGCAAGAACAACATGAACCCTTAGACATGGCCTTAGATAGATATTATGCCTTACTAAATAGATGCCCAAGCCATGGTTTCTCTAAGGAAAGGCAACTTTTCCACATCGTAGATGGACTTTGTAATGAAACAAGGAAGATCCTTGGGATGTATGCCTGAGGACAATTATACAAGCTCCAAGCCCATTAGATCAAAGAGCTAATCATGCATGTGGCAAAAGAAGAAGGAAAGATATGCAAATGGAAGAATTTTGAGAAATATCAATGGGACCCAACTCTTGAACAAAAGAAGGTCCAAATCTATGGTAAGGAGAATGAAACCACTCTTGATTAGGTGATTTTGCAACAAATCCTACTAATATAAAAGTCTATTGATGAACTTGAAGCAGAGTTTAATAAGATGTCCAATGGATATGTGAAAATATTACAACTCTCATTGAGACTATCGAGGAGAGGATCACACAAAACAAGCCAGGCAATCACAATAAACAAAGGATACAGAACCAAGAAACAACTAGGAACACTTTTCGAAAAACGAGAAAAATGGGTAAAGGAAGTGAGGCTATAGACTCAACCAAAGATGAAGATAATAGATGTGACATATGCATATATGATCATTCAAAGGGCCATTGCCCAATCTTGTTGCATCTACAGGAGTATTGGGTAGGTGCCTTATATCCAAATTTTGTGCAAAAGCACATGCCCAAGAGATTTCCTCTTCCACAAGGTAATTATAGATAGTCCCACAACTGATTGTACCATCCTAGGGGGACTTATTACCAACCTCAACATGGTCATCAACCATAGTGGCAACAACCATAGTTTTGGGAAAGGCCACCACCAAATCAATACTATCTGCCCTATTCGCTAAAACTACATAGATATTACGTTCAACACCCTATTTCTCCAACTAGTTCTACATCCTCTACTTCAAATCACCACTACCACTCTCTCAAGTACCATCAAACCATGATATCCCCTAAGAGGTCACCACCTCATGCCTCTTACCATTCATCCTACCCTCAATATTCTCATTCTCCACCTCATTATATGCCACCACCAACAACATAGGAAGGTTTCACACTACAATATCAACAAACAAATGTCATTTGTGCTACAAATGTGCATAAACATGCTGACACCAATGGGTCTCAACCACAACGTAGGAAACATCCATTTTGGAGGAAAGGTCATAAGCTAAAGCAGACCATGCATGGATCCACCATATCAAAACTTTAACAAATTTATGACTTTGGTAGTTTCTAGAATTGGAAAGGATTCAAAGGGTTGAAGAGGGTGTGACTTTAAGGGGATTCAATATTCTTTGTGCCTTTTTGTTTGCCTAGGTGCATGTGTGTTTTCATGGACTTCTTACCATTTTGTGCCGACCAATAAAAGGAAGTTAAATAAGTTTTTGTATGGTGTGGTTCTCATTAAAAAAAAAAAGAAACAATGGGAATTCAAAGCACACCCCTTAGACAAAATAAATGGGCTACAAGCACTGGTTATGGGACTGGAAAGAAATGTTACCCATGCCTAAAGGTCCCCTCTAACTAAGGCCCTTCCTCACTTCCTACTTCTCTTTTCTTCTTTAATAAGGAATAGTGTTGTTTTTTGGAAGGACTCTTGTGTCTTAGAGGGATGGACTGGTCTTAGAATGGTAATGCAAATTCACTAAACGAGGTTGGTTTTAGTCTGGACTAATGATGGATCTTATCAAGTCATTTAACCATAAAATCCACAAGGGACTTTATGTGACCTTAATCATGAACTTCATTCCACTTTCTCTCATCCACCTATGCTTTTCATGTCTCATCTCACTACTAGTTTCATGTTCTTGTTCGATGTCTTGGTTTGATATGTCAAAATTCTTAGGTAGTTTCTTCCAATTTTTTTTACTTAACATTCTATAACCATTAATCATTCACGAAGCCCATGGAATCTTTGGTTTAAATTCATGCAAGGGTATAAAAGGCCTATGCTTGCTTTTGGGGAGAACCCACTTGCATATCTTTTGGTTGGGTTAGTTAAGTTCTTTTCCCTTAGACACTCTTACAATTAAATCTTTTTATTTACCCCATCAATGACATCCAATTGTTCACATCTTCACAACATTTTTTAGTAAACTTTCCTTTTTATTTTTATTGTTGTGAATTCTTACACCATCTTCAAATATTTTCTTGTGTTGAACTTTTTTAAATTTAATGGACCACTTATCTATTTTACCCTATTTGTCAAGCCTTCCCACTAACACTCCTAAAGGAATCAATCTACCACAATCACAACCTAGTCAAGTGTAACCATCGATGAGACAAGGCATTTAACAACTATGTGTTACATATTGCATACTAATTCATGATTCTATTGTGATTGCAATGGGAAGCATGGACTAGAAGTGAGACTATCTTCACCAAGGATGATGTGGCAATACCACACAATGCGAACCATTCATGATCATTGGATCTTCTCTCTCACTCTTCAGTTGCCAAGAGGCGTTGGATGTTAGTTTTATCCAGGGTGTTCACTTCTCTTGTCATGAACATCCAGTTTTGTAAATATTGTAACTCTATACACTTGGACACTTAAAGTTTGTTTATTCCATCTAAGTTAGTTTGTATGTCAGTCAATAATCCCATACCTTTCCAATATTTTGTAAAGAACTTCTTCCTTATTTTGTTTAACTCAAGGATGAATTTTCATTCAATCATGGGGGTATGATGAAACACATTTTTTCATCAGCTTTAACTTTGAGTAGGTGATGTTGGGATCATGATGCAATGTTAGGTATCCAACATCAAATCCAAGATGTGATATTAGGTATCTGATGTCACGGGGTATACACCAACTTATAAATATAGTGCACCAGCTCAAAATTTTCATATAGTTTTTTTCATAGTTAGTGAAGCTCTTGCAGTTTGTTTCCTCCAAAGTTAGAATATTTTCTAAGTGCCCACAATAGGAGTCTGAGTGTGTATGAATATTTAATTAAACACTGATGTACCTAAGCATAGNTGTTAGGCTAGCTAGGCTAGTTTAGATCTTATTTTCCACTATTCATTAGCTTAGTTAATTTATCTTTTTATCATCATTAGGAGTAGCATAGAATTAGACAACATCATATGCTTGACTTTGGACTAAACAATACATGACAAAGCTACCACTAGTCCAAGTAGGAAAATAGCAAACTACGATCAAAGCCTAATGATCTAGATACTACAACTAGTTCCATCCACAGAATTTGACTGGATTATGCATGAACGCTCATGATTCGTATGGTTGGACATAGGGGTACCTTGTTGCTCATCAAAAGTAAATGTGAGTTTGGGTTTGCTGTTGTGAATGTTAAAATGGTTGGGTTATGTACAAAATTGTAATTGGCTATCATAAAGAAATTCAGCTAACCATATCAAATACTATGAGTTATTGAAAGGGTTCCTATTTTGTCAAGTCAGTTAGTCTATATAGTCCCTATAGTACATTATTTATAACAAATAAAATTTTCCAAAAATGTTTGAGCACAATTTTGTCAATCTACTCCTAATTTCCCCCAATTTCCCCCAAAGAGAAAATTACACAAGAAAACTAGAAATAGAGCAAGATTTAATGAATTTTAGAAAGAGAAAAGAAAAGAAAGTAGATTTGTGTGGAATCTCAAACATTTAAGCAATATAAATTGACATGAGAAAACACTTCACAATAAAGCTATCCCAATTCAATCTAACTATGAATTGTTCAAACCCTTTGAGCTTAACAAGCAATTTTGTAAAAGATAATCTTATTACACTACCAAAAATGTTGCATAAACAACAAAGTATAAGCTTCTATTTTGACTAGTTGATAGTTGTCAAGAATTGCATTCAATAGAGCCTTCACAAAAATTTGACAATTTTAGAATTGAAATACTAAGGCAATACACTTTAAAACAACGAAGCTATTTCAATCATCTTAAAATTTCAAAGATTTTCTAGATTCCATAAACTTAAATAGGAAATTTCTATAAGATATTACTATTAAATTTTTCAAAATGCTTTTCTACAACACAAGCTCTTATATGGAAAACCTGAATAGAAATCTAATATTGTGCAAAACTAGAACTATAAAGGTAACTTAGAAAAATCCCAAAAGTAAATGCCAAGCATGATACTATCTAAACTATTAGCTAAGTAACTAGAACAAATTGGGAAGAAATGAACTCATTGGATCAAAAAAAAAGTAGTTGAATTGATGTACTTAGCAAGCCATGCTTTACAATCTTTAATATTCTTCTAAGGATATTTTTCCCCAATTCCAAATCTCCCACTTCTCAAATTCTACCCTTGAAGGCCCTTTTATAGTGATCTTAGGGTAGTTACAATAATCATGAAAAGTTAAGGATATTGTAAATATCTAGAAGATTAATTCATAACCTCCTTAGAAGTTGTAACTTCTATGAGAAATTTAAGCCATAGTTGGTAAGTGTCTCATGAGAAATTACAAATATCTAGGAGAAATAATTATAACTTCCTAAATAAATAAAGTTATATTTAACACATGTTCATAAGTTCTTCCATCCTAATTTGTAAGCCCTATCCCACTTAGAAGTTTTATAATAAATATATAAAAAATATTATTAAGGTCTCATAAAATTAATATCACGTATATCAACACATCTATGCAAGATGTGTAAACATTTCAAGGGATGTTCATTTTCTATGGCCATTGTACCATGCACCACATCATCTTTATCTCACATTAGGAGGTAAAATTGCCATTTGCCTTGCTCTGCTTCGTCCCTAAGGTCGTTAGCAATCATGGATGTTTCCAAGCCCTTCATTGATGGAGTCTCATAGTTGCACCTCTTGCCTTCATCATCGTGTTTTCTACCAGCACTATTGGTGTGTCATCTTTGCAAATAATGGCTCTACCTAAGCCACAAGCATCAACATCAAGTTCTAGCTTGACTAGGTTAGAGGAAGAGGCCATGCATTTTCATATTTTCATAGTTGGGATCGTTGGATTTCTTTAGGTGCACCATCGTGGTAATGATCAAAAAAAATATTCATGGAAGCGACCTAGATTTGGTTTTCTTCATTACTTTGGTTTTTTTCTTTTTCCATTTTTTTTTTTTTTTGCCCTATGCAAGAACCTTCCAGTTCTTCAACAGATCTATGTTTTCGAATTTCTTGCTCTACTTTTTCTATAGCATTTCTATGGCTACTTTGAGTTAACTCCAGTGAAATAGACCATCATTATAGACCATACACTTTGATATTTTTAAAAAATTTTGTTATTGTTCAGATTGAATTTGGGTTTGTGTATGTATGGCTACTTCAGGACATTGCAACAGGCCAACAATTTGTTCAATATATTATGATCCATGCTATGAAATTCCTCTTTTGGTTCTTATTTTTGTTTGTTGTAGAACTTAAATCCATAGAAAAATTTGAAGATTTTTACCTTGATTTTAGTTCCTTCCTTTAAACTAAGTTTGCATTGTTATTGAAATTTTGTCTTGGCCTCAACCATGGTGGTAGAAATGTTCAAGATGTATTGATAATTGAAAAACTAGCAGCAAAACACTCTTAAATCTTTTTCATGCCAATGTCAAATGGAACATAAATATTATTTTATTATTACAATTCTCCTCTACGTTGCACAAGTAATTGGTTATAGCAATAATGTCTACCCCAAAATTTGATGATCTGAACTTGTAGTCAAAAATTTGCAAGGATGCAAGCATACTAAGTATGTTTTTTTAGATGTGAGTTGTGTTATGAATATTTAATAAAAATAACTCTCATGTCTCAACATATATTATGATACTAGAATAAAAAAAACTTGTTGATGAATTACCAATGTTTTTCCATCATTTAAAAATGACCAAGTCCAATAACCTCCCTCTCATTCTACCACTGTTCCATAAAATGGTCTTATGTGACAACAATACTGTAGATAACAAATTAATTTTTCAACTTTTATGGTAAGTTTTTTTTGTTTACAGCTATAACATAAAAGTTTCATATTTTAGAATATGATATTGAACTCCTAAAAAAGGATCATAATTATGCCCTTGTTGCTAGAACTTAATTGTACATCAAAGCTTCTAAATAGAATATAGAAGAAGTGGCTAAAGACATTTTCAAATCCAAAGAATGAAAGTAAACAAAGCATATTGATCACCAAGAGTGATATGATTGATGTTTGATTTAAGGATACTACAAATTCTAGATGTCCATTTTTAAGTATGATGTGCAACAAGACACTCAAGAAAATTAAGAAAATGAGCCTTTATATCATAAAGCAAACATTGAAGAGAAACAATTCTCATATGTCAAAGATGAGTGCTAATAGGAAGACCTTGATGAATAAGACATCATAAAAAATTACAAAGTTTTGAAAAGGTAAGAACTCTCCAAATATCATTCATTTTCCTCATCCAAAAATGCAAAGATAACCGACTAGACATGAAAAACATGCCCAGATTTGAGGGTGGATATAACGTAGATCCACAACACCACCTTCAAGCATTCCATGATGCTTGCACCCTACAGAACATAGAAAGTGATTGGTAGAGACTCAAGTTATTCCCTATACTTGTCAAAGAGACTATAGATCATTGGAACTAGAATCAATCAGGAGATGGAGTACCATGCTTAAACTTTGTAATGACAAATATCAAACCTACTCTTGGATGTCAAATATTAGGAAACAGATATAGGGTTGGAAGCAAGGGACCCATGATTCCTTTGATGTGGTAATGGATAGATACTATTCACTTCTACATAGGTTCCTAGGTAATGAATTTTTCCAATGGGAGCAACTTAGGCACATTGTTGATGGGCTATGCAACAAAACTAGGGAGACCCTTGGGGTTTACTCCTAAGGTAGATTATCTAAAATGACTATCCATCAAAATCAGAGACTTATCGATCAAGTGACAAAGGAAGAAGATGAATTAAAGAAGATAGAATTAGCTAAGGAGTACAATAGAGACCCATCTATTAGAAAAATAGATGTATAGATGTGTGATCATAAAGAGGAGGAAACCTTAGAGGAGGTAATACAAAATAAAATCCTACCTATTCAAAAATCTATAAACAATATTGTAGCAAAGGTAGAAAAAATGTGCAATTTGGTAGATGAAAAACTTGTAATAGCTCTAAAAATAGTGGAGGAAAGAATAAGTAGGTCTTTAGTAAAGGCAAGGAGCAGAAGAAGAAAAGAGATTTCGAACGAAAATGAATAGTAACTTTAGTGGCAGAATTTTCAAGTACAAGCTTGGATGAAGAGGAAGGATGTTCTATATGCCAAAATGACCACCATAAAGGGTGTTGCCCTATTATGGCACATTTGTAAGAAATAGGGACATATGAACTAAACCTCAGATTCATCAAGAAGAAAATGCCCAAATAGTTACCTTTATCCTCAAGGTAACTACCATCAAACCTTCCAATTAGCCTACTACCCCAGTGAAGCCTATCCACAGCTACAAGAGCAATATCATCAGTAGTGGCAACAACCACAATCATGGGTGATGCCACCACCATGACAACAATATCTATATCGACAACTAGACCCTTGTGGATACTATGTCTAGTGTCCAATTTCTCCAACTAACACAGCAATTCAAACTCCTCAATATTACCCACTAGAATATCATAGGCCAACACCTCCAAGGATGGACTCCAATCAATATGTGCATCCACAAGCAGCTAGTTTGTTCAATCAACTATATAATTATTTACACCTGTGCCACCACTTGTTATGCAATGAGAACTTCCATCACAACCTCAGTAGAGAAAAGCTACAAGGAAAGTGAATGTACAAATAGAGGATCATACCAACAATTCTAAGGGTAAATCTAAAAAACATCCTTTCTTTTGGACAAGTCCAAAAAATCTAGTAGAGTTTGAACTTCATTGAGACAAGTTTCTTCTATGAAGGATCCTCCTATAAACACCTTGATTCTCCAACAATCACATCAAGAACTTAAAATTATCATGCTAACAGATATAGTATCTGAGTGGATTAACATAGGGATACTTCCTAGGAAAAGAACTGATTCAAGATTTCCTTTGATTTATTTACAAGTAGCTAGAAATTCACCATGCAAGGCCCTCCTAGACTCAAGTTCTGGAGTAACCTTGATCTCTCAAGAAACAATAACCTACTACCCTTCAAGAAGTACAACATAAGGTTAGAGCTTGTAGACCAATTTGTCACCATTCCTTTAGAGCAAATAGATGATGTGGTGACCACTATTAATGGGTGGTCCTATCTAGTAGACTTTTTGTTGATTGGTGTGAAAAATAATGATAAGGAATTTCCCATCATAATGGGAAGAGCATGGCTTAGCACAATAGATGCTAAGTTAGGGATGAGAGATTTATCTATAGAAATCTTTAAGGAGGATACGTAAGGACCCATACACATACAACGAATTCTAAGCATTACTAATGATAACAAAGGGTATAGTTGTGGACCAATACTTAAAAATGTCAACATAATCCTTACATCAGCCCACAACAAAAGTGAGAAACAAGTGTATGAACAAAAAGAAGCATGAGCCACTAATCCAAAAGATATCTAGTGGCCAAAAACTAAGAACCTTAGATTGTCTAAAACATGATGAAATAGTCTAACCCAATTATTAACTCATATTCTAAGAGAATGATCCCAACCAAGAGCAAAAAAACAAAAATATTAAACCAAAATCATACACTAGCAAATAGGGAAACTAAGAACTTAAAATTTGAATTTAATAATAAAGTAGAGAGTATAGTTGAACCTTCTAAGATGCAAAGACCATATAGTCCAACAAAATACATATCCTCAGATGATCAAAATTTAATTACCATCAAGATTACCTGGGACAATAACTGAAACACTAAATCACTAAGGATGGTAAGTGAGCAACCTAGAGTGTATGATCCAGGGGATCTAGGGTCCATTTTCAGAACACTTGTCCATGAGTTCAATTGTGGGGGAGATGTCTTATCTTAACACAAGAATTAATAAGTACTTTTTAACTTTTTTTTTTTTATTTTTTTATGGTTTATAATTTGTGTTATACCTTTTTCTTTTCTTACCAATTTTCACATTCTTTGATATCTTGTCATTCTTTTACACTTTTACATTTCTTAAACCATTTGTTATTCTTTGATATTTTTAAATTCTTTGATAATTTTTCATTCTTTTTATCTTTAAATTTTTGATATCTTCTCTAATTTTTCACATTTTATTCACATTTTCCTTGTACATATTTATATAAACTTCCAATAAAACACATCAAATAAGGCACGATGTAGCCCCAATAAGGTGAAGATTTCTCTATATTATGAATCATAAGGAACTAATTTTCTATACAATGAGAGCACAACATCCATCCACCCATTTCAATAATAAGAGGTTCTTACCATGGCCATAATGATATTCTTCTCATAATAAACCTAAAAATAACCTTGTGATCATTATGTTTGGACAAAAGAATGAAGAACCAAATGGAAATGCAAAGAGTGTGACATCAATAGGATTTGTGAATTCTCTTGGATTACTATTGTGAGTTTTATCATGTTACTTAGGTGTATTATATCCTTGTAGATCTAATTAAAAATGGGGGTAAGTGTACAATAAGTGTTGCCTTACCATGTCACTAGAAAGACATGTTACCCATGCCTGAAGGTAGTCCTCTGGTTGACATAATTATAAATAAAATCCATGCATAGAATAAATATCTAGGGGTTCCACTGGAAGGACATATTACTGATGCCTGAAAGTAGGTGGTTTCTCAGAAATCTAAAAAAATAATTAAAAGTGCAATTAATAAACTCCTCCCTTGGACAATATGCCAAGTGGTAATACTCTTTGCAATAGTGGTAGTCTTACAGGTATAACTCTCGAAGATGAAACAATGTGATCTCACCAGAAAGTGATTTGGACTTGGTTTGAATCTTGGAATTAAAGAGCTAATGATTACTTTAACCATTAATAACACACAAGGATTCATTGTGCCTATGGTAAGACACCTTTCATCCCAAGTTCAGCAATCCTTTCCACAATCCATCTCATCTCACTGTATATTTAAACATAACTTGTGATTTTATATAATATAGTGTTATTTTCCCAATTTGGTGATACTAATATGTGTGTTTTGCTACTATGTATGTCTTACATTCAACTCCTTCAATGCCTAAGAACACTTTTAGGCATGGTTATACAAGGGCACTACGGGCTGGATCCTACTTTCGGGAGGATCCACTTGTATAACTCTTGTATTTCATATTTCATAAGCAATTCCACATCATCTTGTGCCTTCCAAGATCATCCAATAATCTAATAAATACTTCCCTTACTTTCAATAATCTATCCAAAAATCTATAACCCTTCATCCATCTTCTATACACTTAATAAACTTTCATAGCCTGAAATTCCTTCTTTATGAACTTTAGATGTCTAATTTTTGAAGTCTAAGCATCATAGCTATTCTAAGACCCTATGGCATGCTTAATGTCTTCTGATGAGTCATCATTATTAGGTTGCATCGATGGGATGTCGTCGATGCGACCCCATTAATGGAATCTCATCAATGTAGGGTTTGACTTGTTAATGTGTACCCATCAACGTGGCACCCTATCTTTGCCTATAAATGTGCACCTGCCTACTACATTTATGACAATCTTTCAGTAGTTCTAGCAAAGCTCTTGCAAATTTTTTCTTCCAACAGTTAGAATATTTCTGAGTGCCTGCAGTAAGAGTCAAAGAGTGCACAGATCTTTATTTGAGCACTGATGTCCCTAAGCACTTTAGTGTGAATGACAATAAAGACAAGCTTTTTTTATAAAACCTTGTAGCACTTGAAATATATTAATTGTTTCCTTATGCATTTAATATTCATGTAATTTACTTTAATGTTTCTAAGTAATTAATTAAGATCAATTAAATAGTGAACATAAGTACGACCACTTCAAGCATACATTTAACACTTCATCATCCTAGTAGCACTTAACACTTGGTAACCTAGTGGTGCTATAACATGTTCAAGATGTGTATGGAAAGTGGGAATAGATGCTTATGTTAGGATTACTTAAGTATTAACTAGTTATTAGATTAATTAAGCAATTATATACTTTATTCTTGTTCATAGGCGACTTAAACCCATAAAAGATAAAATGATAAAAATCATATGCCTCAATTACACTTAACCATACACTTGCACTTGACAAGTGGAATTAGGAAGACAATAATTACAACAGTTAGATTCACCTCCTAGAACCAGTGTACTTAGAAACCTAAAGTCTTCAAAATTTGACTAGATCTCTTAGTGGACGCTAGTGATTTGTATGGTTGGACGTAGTGTATACTCATTGCTCATCATTGGTGTCATTGTTGGGGACATTAGTTAGCTATGGGCATTATCTAGAACTTAGTGAAAATTATTTAACATCATTGGAATGAACCTTAAAGTCATAATTATTCTCAGTAATAATAATAATATTAAAAGCACACTGATATTTTCTTCCAATCTAAAGATGTCTTCTTCTCACAAGGATGATTTTCTACCCAGGTTTGAGCATACATCTAATTAACAAAGAAATGAACGGTCGAATCTTCTAGTGCTTGAATAATGTAGAGTGGTATATACTCATCCCAATGAGTATGTGTGAGACTTCACCTTCATCTTGCATTAGGATGAATAGTTGTAGTGGAGGGACATGAAGGGAAACATTGTGTTGCCAACCAATTGATCAATTTTTGCAATGCTACACCAAACTCTTATGAGGTCTAGCATCCAAGGGCTCAATGCTAAATATGTTATGCAAGATCACAACTATTGGGAT
Source organism: Gnetum montanum (assembly GCA_015680685.1). Lineage (NCBI taxonomy): Eukaryota > Viridiplantae > Streptophyta > Gnetopsida > Gnetales > Gnetaceae > Gnetum > Gnetum montanum. The sequence continues at coordinate 97,429 of MNCI01005191.1, read as the reverse complement.
TACCATTTCACTGAAGCACAACACAAAAGAGATTAACAAAAAGAGAGGCACTATGAAGCTTTAAAGAAAAAATAGTTCAATAACCCTTTGTTCCTACTAGGCCAAAAAGATAGTGAGGATCCCTCTTCTAGGGATTCTCATTTCATTGACTCTCCTTCCCTTGGTTTTGATGAAGGGGCCTTAAACCAAAACTTACAATCCATTGTAAACAATCATGGCTCAGGCAATAATAGGTCCCATGTTCATAGGGATTCAAAGATGGAAGTCATGACATTAATGAGGATAAGCATCACAATGATGATTATGGCCCTAACCTCAAAAGAGGGGGTGGCAGGCATCGTGGTGGTGCTAGTCCTCCTTCCTTTTTACCCTTGCAGTCCTCTTCTTCATCCTTTAGCTTTGACTGAAGCTGCAAAGGACATGACTGTGATGAAGATGACTAGTGGGATAGAGATGATCATAGGGCTCACCGAAATAGCTGAGATCAAGGACATGGGAAATTAAGGAAGGTCCACCACCATGAACAAAGGAAAATCAGAGAGCGCCATGGGCATCATGGGCATTATAGAGGCTATGACCATGATGAGCCTTTGCTTGTAACTTAAAACATGCTAAACATTGTAAAGGTAGTGAGAATTTTAACAAGGCATGTGAAAGGTAGTAGAATCAAGTGGTTGAATATGAACAATATCCTCAAGTTTGGGGGATATAGCTAAAATCCACAGAATCATCTTCAAGCCTTTTACAATACATGTGCCTTACAAAACATGGAGAATGAATGGTAGAAATTAAAGTTGTTCCCAAGGACATGCATTAAAAAGCTAAAATTTGGTACCAATCCTTGCAGCCAGAATCAATCTATAAATGGAGTATGATGCTTGAACTATTCAATGATAAGTCTCAAACATACTCCCAAGTTTCTAACATGAGAAAGTAGATCCAAGGTTGGAAATAAGGAACACATGAATCCTTGGACACAGCCATGGGTAGGTACCATTCTTTTTTGCATTGATGTACTAGCCATGGTTTTTCTCAAAGGGAGTAGCTTTGCCATATCACAGATGGGCTCTAAATAGAAATGAGGAGAACTCCTGGGGTTTATGCCCAAGGAAGGTGATGAGTGGCGAGGTACCCCTACACTCAACCATACGAATACGAGCATCTCACGCACGATCCGGTCGAACTCCAAGGACTAAGTGCTTATACACCTTATGGAACACTTAAGGTTAATCAATCGTTGTCTTCCCAAGCTTACTTGTATTTGTCATAGTTCTATGGTTAAGTAAGCTTGATGCATGTGATTTTTATGTCTTTTATCTTTTTAACACCTATGCTAAGAGGGGAAAGGGTGAAAAGACTAATTAACTAACTTTCACTAACTAAGCTCTAAGTGTCCTAGCATCAGTATCCATCCCCACTTGCCATACACACCCTAAACTAGTGCAATGCTACTGGGATTACCAAATGCTATTTGTTACTAGGTTACCAAGCGTAGCACACGTGCTCGAAGTAGTCATATTGAATGCACTTAACTAGGAGAGTTAAGGGTTGAGAGAGATTAAGTATCTAGGAAAGCAATTAATCATTTAATAATAATTAAATCCTATGGAGCTTAGTCCATATGCTGCAAGGTTTATCAGAAAGTTCTTCTTTATTGCCAGACACAATGTGTGCTTAGGTACAAATTGCTTGAATAAAGATTCGTTCACTTTGAGACTCCTACTATGGGTACATGGAAATTATTCTAACTCTGGAATGGTAAAACTACTATATTTTGGCTAAGGATCTAGATCTAGATGGGGAAACAAGGGAAGGCTACCTCTTATTTATAGAACTTACGGTAGGACACAATATCGCATACGCGATATCACGGTGTCAGATGCGATATCGCGGCTGCGATATCACAGCCCATTAGAAGGCTTTCAAAATTAATGGTTCACTAGATTCAAAGGTTGATAGAGTAGGTTGTCAAGGAAGAAGAAGAGTTGAGAAAATGGGAAAGTGCAAAGGAGTACAACCAAGACCCTTCCATTAGAAAAGGGAAGTTCAATTCTGTGATAATGAGGAGGAGGCATCACTTGATGAAGTGGTGCAACAAAAAATATTTCTGATTCAAAAATATATTTCCAAAATTTTAGCTAAGGTAGATAACATGTGGGACTCTTTGGATGAAAAGTTCCAAACTACTCTAAAAATATCAAAGGAATCCAAAAAGCAAAGTAGTGATCATGATCACAAGAGAAGGAAGGAAGTTGAAGGTGCCCATCAAAGGGGCAAGGGCAAGGTTGCTACAGTTGAGAAGGTTGTAGAGTTTGAAACAAATGATGATGGTGGATGTCACATTTTCCAATATGAACATCCTAAGGGATGTTGCCATGTTATGTCACAATTGCAAGAGTTTGGGGTATATGCTTAAATCCTAAATTGGCAAGAAGGCAAGCACTCAAAAGGTTATCTTATCCTCAAGGCAACCCCAAGTAGTTCCACCAACAACAAGCCTACCACCAAAGTGGAGCTACACCACAACCTTATAAGTAGTACCATCAATGGTAGCATCCATAACTATTGGGGATGCCACCACCAAGGCAGTAGCACCCTTACCAACAGCTTGATCCATATGGATACTACATTCAGCAACCCCTTTCTCCACATGACTCTTCCAATCATGCTTCATTCCAGCATTACTATTATCCTCCTAAATACTACAAAGTCTAATCTCCAAGAGGGAAATCCCCATTTCCTCATTACCCTTCTCATCCTCCTATAGATGTCCCTTCATACTCAACTCACTTACCACTTGCTCCATCAATGTAGGGCAAAATTCCAGCACAACCACATCAACATAATGCTGCCAAGGTTGTTAACTTACAGCCGACTCCTCAACTAAGTGATTCAGAAACCAAATCTTTAAAAAAAACTATTCTTCCAAACCAATAGTCTTACAAAGCCCTTACGGACTTACATGGCTAATAGCCCTACTCCTACCTCATTTTCTACATCCACACCATTCAAGTCCCCTTCAAATCAAATGTCTTCCAAAGTGCATACTATCATGTTGACCCATGTGGTAACCAATTGGATAAAGTCTAGTCTCCTTCTTAGGAAAAGATGTAATCTTGGAAGTCCCCTAATCTATTTGCAAATTTTTTGGAATGAACCATACAAGGCTCTTCTTAATTCAAGTTTTGGTGTAAATCTAATTTCTCATGAGATGTACAAAGCCTGAAACCTGCCTCCACTCAAGAAGAGCAAAATTTATCTTGAGTTGGTAGATCAGTCCATCACTGTTCCCTTGGGATTGGTGGAGGACATTGTGACCATCGTTTGTGGGTGGTCCTATCCTATTGATTTTCTAGTGATCTGGGTTGATAACTACAAGGAGGACTTTCCAATCATCATGGGAAGGGCTTGGTTGAGCACTATTGATGCACCGTTAGGAATTAGAGACTTTTCCTTGGAGATTTTTAAGGAAAATGCATTTGGAAAAATATAGAATAAGAGAGTTCCATGCATTGCATATAGTGATACTAGGTGCAACTACATGCAAAAACTATGGTATGTCAAAAGTACGTTCATCATAGCATGCAGGCAGTGTGCAAATGTGTCTAAAATTCAAAGGTTCCTATATGTAGGAGCTACAAAACAAGAGGGCACCTAGTGGTTCATAGCTAAACCTAATACAACTCAACAATTTGCATGAAACCAACTGAGAGCCTAACGTGTATCTATGTTGAAGGCATGGATGAACTAGAGCAAATCCATCACCAACTCTCTAATGAACCTGATGACACTTACTGGGGAGAGTTAGAAATCCTTGAAAGTTTCAGACATGAGCCCTTAGAGTTGAAAACTCTATCTTCCATCATGGAATATGCTTTTTTAACAATGGAAAGTTGGTGATAATTAATGCTAATCTTACTCCTAAAAAAGAAAGAGAAGATGTTAGTTGTTAAAGGTGGTCAATAAATGGTCAACAACCTTTGCTTAGTCATATCTTGAGCTCACTAGGATTGATCCTAGGATAAGCCAACACCACATCTATACTAATCCTTCCATAAATCCAAAGAGGTAGCTATAGTAGCGATTGAACCCCAAACTGAAGTAGATCATCAAGGAGGAGAGTGAACAACTCCTTAAGGTGGAGTTCATCTATCCAATTACAGATAGCGAATGGGTTAGCCCACTTATGATAGTACCAAAAAAGGTGGAAAGCATAGGATTTGTATTGAATTTAAGTTTTTAAACATGGTGATCTACAAAGACCAATTTTTCATTGCCATTTCTGGACCAAGTGTTAAACACCATCTCTAGGCATTGCTTCTACAGCTTTCTGGATGGTTATAGTGGCTATAATCAAATCCAAGTTGCACTTAAGGATCAGTCCAAAACCATATTCACAAGCCTTTTTAGCCTATGCAATGCCCCTACAACCTTCCAATGACTTATCCTAAGCATATTTCAATAGCAAATTGATAGCAAGGTGGAAGTATTCATGGATGACTTCTCCACCTACGGGGCTACATTTGAGATTCAACGCAGTTCATTACGCTTGACCAACTTGACCAATTTCGAATAGACCATGTGAATCGCTTCATCAACCACAATCTAAGATGGAATGAGAGAAGAAGAAGCTAATATGGGATGTGTCAATGGTAGAAGCATAAACATACACACATGCAAAAGTGCTTGCTGCCTTATAAGAGGAAAATAAACAAATAGCTACAGACAATGCTCGGTTGACCAAATTTGAGCAACAAAAGAAGATTCTTGAGGAAAGCATTCAACAACTTTGAGAATAGTTAGTTCATGTCAACCAAGACATGAGTCACTTAGCCTAAGAAAATAGGACCTTATCAATGGAAGAAGTCCATGCAATTAGACATAAATCTGTAATTGAGATCAACGCATGGCAAAATGAGGCTAAGAAGCACAAACGACTCAAAGAGCATTTCTGAGATTAGGTGGGCATGTACAAGCAGATTAACAAGAAAGAAATCTAGATAGCTAAAGCCAAGATCAGTTCCCTTTTAGTGCAAAATCTAGACTAGCAACCAATCTTGGATAGCCTAGCCCATGTCTACTAAGTAGAAATTAAAAATAAAGACCTGTAGATTGAGGATCTCATAGAGTACAAGGGGTTAGCAAATCTTTGCTATGCTATCTTGGCCATGTTAACAGTAGGAAGGCCAATGAATGTATTGGAGTAATAAGTAGCAGCGGTATATGCCTTATATGAGAAAGAATTTACTGACAGAAAAGATGCTTTGCAGAAACTGCATGTGGTAAATTTTGAACTTGAAGTAGTAAAGGCTAGCTACCAGGGCTAGAAGGATGTAGCAGCTAACCTAGCTCATAGAATGTCTAATTATTAGGAACTAAGAAAAATAGCTAGAGAATTTGAAAAAGAATAATGGTAGTTTACAACCTGGTATGTAAAGGTAAATCAAATATTCCTACAATTACCATGTTCATGGGATGTACCAGCTCCATCACATATCACTTAACAAGCATGGACGATACATGATCCCAAGATAGAAGAGGAAAAATTTTAAGTATTACTCAACAAATATTACTTCAAGAATCCTGATGATAAAGGGAAGTGATGAGCGGCAAGGTACCCCTACGCTCAACCATATGAATACAAGCGTTTCATGCATGATCTGGTCAAATTCCAAGGACTAAGTGCCTATGCACCTTTGTAGAACAAGGATGGGTTGGTTGATCGTTGTCTTCCCAAACTCACTTGTATGTCACGATTGTATGGTTAAGTAAGTTTGAGGCATATGATTTTTATAGCTTTTATGTTTTTATGTCCTGATGCTAATAAGGGAGGAGAGAGAGAGATAACTAAGTGACTAATTTAACTTAACCAATGATTAACTAGGCTTTAAACTAATCCTAACACCAATATCCATTCTCACTTTTCGTACACATCATGAACCAGCACAACACTACTGGGATTACCAAATGCTAATTGTTATTGGGTTACCAAGTGTTACACGCATGCTCGAAGTGATCGTACTTTGTGTGCTAATAACAAAAATGTAAAGTGCATAAAATAAAATAAAATAAATGTAGAAGAAAATAAAATAAAGGAAATGAGTAAGAAAACAAATCTCAAGTGCTGCAAGGATGAATCCAAGAGCTCATCTTTATTGTCGTACACAAGGTGTGCTCAGGTACACAATGCTTGAATAAAGATCCGTCCACACTTAGACCTCCTACTACGGGCACTTGGAAAATACTCTAACTTGACTCCTAAAAGACTTCTAAAAGACTTCCCTTGAAAGACTTCCTTCCAAGACTTCCTCCAAGACCTCCTCCCAAGACTTCCTCTCCAAATTGTGCACATGGACATTGTATTTATAGGCTTGGGAGTAACTACTCTAATAATTAGAAAAACTACCACTCTAATTTTAGAAAAACTGCCACCCTAATTTTAGAGAAACTACCACTCTAATAATTAGAATAAACCACTAGAGTAACTGCTCTTATCATACCCCCATGACTGAATGAAAACTCATCCTCGAGTTCCTTACAAAATATTGGGAAGGTATGGGATCATTGACTAATTGACAACTAATGGTGGAATGGGATGACAGACTCAACGTGCCCAGTGAATGGATCAATAAGCATATTACAACATTAGTATTCATGACCATTGTGGTGAACACTCATACATAAATGACATCCAAGTCTTTATTTGACAGCTTGTAGAAAAAGAGAGAGAAAGAAAATGAAGCGTATTGCTACTAATGCTAAGATTGCACCTTCCGTTGTTTATCCACCAGACTTGCTCCTTTTGTAAATGCTCCAGTTTCAATCCATCTCAAGTGCTTCCTTTAGGCCCAGTCCATTGTTTGTATGATCATCATCTGCACACACAACACAGTCACAAATGAGCAAGAATAAATAAACCATAATGCAGTTGATACCTTGCCTCGATATGAAGCGCATTAGCTAAGTTGTGATTATGGCAAAAATTGGTTTGAAGATTTATCACAAGTGACTATCCAAGGTGTAGGGGTTAGGTAAATAGTATAATGGAGAAAATTGAAAAATTTGTGCCAGGGCCCCCACGACTAAGAGTGAACCTCTAATAGCTATAAGATGGAAAAATATGAGGAACAAGAAAGATGGGAAAAAATATCAATGGCAACGCTAATAAAATGGATGTCATGGATGGGGATGAAACAAGAAATGATTGATTGCAGGAAATGTTTAAGGGAAAGAAGTTAACAATTGCACCAAAAAGAAATGTTAGTGGGTCCTCCCCAAAGCAGGCTCATGCCTTTTATGCCTTGAAAAACCCACAAACCAAAGAGTTCGTAGGCTCTAGGAATGTCATTTGGAAGCAAGAGTTAAAAACTTACCCACAAGAATTCACCAAAGAAAAACAATGCATCAACCCAGAAGGAACTAATGATAAAACTGGCAATGAGGTGGAAAATGGAAAGAAAGATGGAGAGGAGAGAATGGAACGGAATCCCAAGAACAAGGTTGTGTAAAGCCCCTTGTGTATTTTATGGTTAATGTGATTGAGTAGAACTCATCCCAAATCCAAACTCAAACAAACCACATCTAATGACCTAGCATCAACACACTTGACCAATCCATCCACTTGAAGTGACAAGAATGCTTCTATAAAGAGTCACCACCATTCTAAGGAGAGCGAGATGGAGAAGTAGGAAGTGAGAAAGGGCCTTAGTTCGAGGGAACCTTCAGGCATGTGTAACATGTATTTCTAGTTCCATAACCAATGCTAGTAGCCCATATTGCTTTATTATGTCTAAGGGGTGTGCTTTGAATTCTCACTCTCTTTTTTTTTTTTTTGCGTGAGAACCATACCATGCAAAGACTTATTTTTATTCACTCTGCTTCCTGATTTTTGAACAATGTCAAAATGGTAGAAAACCCAAGAAAAAGCATCCAAGCACCCAAGAGAATGGCCAGCATAGATGCATCGAATCCCCTTGAAGTCACATCCTTTTCATCCTTTAAGTCTTTCCTTGGTTTGAAAAATACCCAGCGACAAATTCATTAAAAGTTTACTTTAAAAAAAAGGACTATATAATTCCAAGCCAAAGGAGACCATAGAGTTGTATGGATGAGTGGACGACGTGAACTCATTTCCTGTTTTACCAAAATAACCATACCTTAATATTAGCATCATAATTCAAAGGTTAAAATCAAAAAGTAGCAATCAATATGATATAATTCAATCCACCATCATGAGCACTTATTAGATGACAAATAAAAGTAAATCAAGTAAACAAAGAAATAGTAAAAACATGAACGATGGTGTAAAACAAAAATAAGAAAAGTTAAAAGAATGTGTAAAACAAAAATTTAAAAAGAACTAAGGGCCTAGAACGGTTAGCATAGGTGGCCATCTCCTCCACAACTAAGTTGGAAGAAGGAGATTTGAAATAGTGAGCAAGGTTGTCCACCAAGAGAGGTAGCATGTGTACTAGCTATCCTAAGCTCATGGAAAGGTTTGGTTTGTTGTACGTTAACCAACAGTTTCTTGTCTAGGCTCTCAGGTTTGTATATTGTCATGGCCTCTGAAGGAAAAGTTGCATAAATAATATAAGGTCCTTCCCACAATGTTTGAAATTTAGTATGTTGTGGCACATGTGTGGGATTCCAGTAGAGAACCTTATCTCCCTGTTGATATTTAACTTTCCTAATCCTTAGGTCATGACATTGTTTATTGAATGCCTTGTGCAACTTGTTAGATGACAAGGTAGCTAGTCGATTTTCATCTAGCAAGTTAAGGGTTCCTAACCATTGTTTCTGTGCTAGATCAAGGTCAAGGTTGAGGTTACATGTCATGGATAGTGTATAGAGCTTCATTTGAATGGGAAGCATTGGTAATTTACCGTACACTAACTCATAGGGAGAGTAGCTTGTAGGGAGTTTCCATGTGAAGTGGTATGCCCAAAGAGCATCATTCAGTTTAGTGCTCCAGTCTCACCTAAGCTTGCTAACAGTTCTTATTAATAACTTCGTAATCTTCTTATTGGTGACTTCTGCTTGACCATTCGCTTAGGGGTGGTATGGTGTAGTCAATTTATGCTCAACCCCTAAGTGTTGCATTAATTTTAAAAAGTTGCACCTGTGAAGTGGGTACTATTTTCTAAAATAAGTGCACGAGGCACACCAAACTTGTTTATGATTTGTTGTTGAACAAATCGTGCAGCTGTAGATGATGTACAATCCTTAATAGTAGCTACTTCTACCCATTTAGTTAGGTAATCAATAGCAACAATGATATAGGCTTTTCCATTGGACATTGGTGTAATCAGCCCCATAAAATCAATTCCCCAAATGTCAAAGGGTTCTAACAGTTGAATCCATTGTTGCAGACCCTCCATTCTAGCAATCATTCCCCCCATCACATTGACAGTGCTCACAAGATTGGATGAAATCATGGGCATCCTGAAATATTATAGACCAATAATATCCTACAAGCAAGATTTTGATGGTTGTTCATATCCCAGCGTAATAACCCCCACAAGGACCCTCATGAGTGTCTTGGAGAACTCGCAGTTGATCTATATCAGGAACACACCATTGAACCAAGCCATTGGAACACACTTTGTAAAGTTGCCCATTGATCTCCATAAAGTACTTGGCTCGGTGAAGAAACTATTGTTTCTTCTTAAGGTTTAAATCTTGTGGTGTTTGTTGGGTGAGCAGATAGGTAAGAATGCTACTATTCCAATTTGTCTTAATGGGTGATTGATTATTCACTACACCAGCAAAGAGGAATTCATCAGGGAAATGATCAAAAATTGGATACTCATCCTTTTTTTTTATCCCATCGCAACTAAGATAAATGATCAACAACTACATTCTCGGTGCCCTTGCGATCGATCATCATTAAATTGAACTCTTGTAAGATTACAAGCCATCATATGATACGAGGGCTTACCATTGGCTTATTCATGAGGAACCAGATTGCACTATGATTTGTATGTATATATACTTTATATCCCAATACATAGTGTCTAAAATTTTCTAGTGCAAACACTACAGCCATTAATTCTTTCTCAGTGGTAGTGTAGTTAAGTTGTGCACCAGCGATACTTCTACTTGCACATCGGATGTAATAAGGACACTTTTGGTCATCTAATTGTGTAAGTGTGGCTCCTAAAGCATAGTTGGATGCATCAGTCATGATATGGAATGATTTGGACTAGTCAAGAGCCTGTAGAATGGGTATTTCTATTAGCTTTTGTTTTAGTGTTTGAAAAGCTTATTCACATTCCTTGGTCCACTCGAAAGGTACGTATTTTTTCATTAATTCCACCAATGGTTTGGCAACCTTTGAAAAATTCTCAATAAATCTCCTATAGTAGCCAGTATGTCCAGGGAATGACCAAATATCTTTGACAGTTTTCAGTTGATGGATAATTCCTTGGATAATTTTGATTTTCTCGGGATCTACCTCTATCCCTATGTGTGAGATTTTGTGCCCTAGTGCTATGCCTTCTTGGACCATCAAATGACTTTTCTGCCAGTTGAGCCTCAAATTGGTTTCTACACATCTTTTTAACACTTGCTCCAATAGGTCCAAGGCTTGATCAAAGTTTGCTCCATAAGTGGAGAAGACCTCCACACCATTTCCTATCTACTATTCGAAGATGCTTAGAACTAGTTGTTGAAATGTTGCAGGGGCATTGCACAAGCCAAACGACATCTATTTGTATGCAAATGTTCCCCAAGGACTAGTGAACATAGTCTTGGCTTGGTCTTCTGGGGCTATCTGTATTTGATTATATCCACTATATCCATCTAGAAAACTGTAGTAGTGATGCCCTGCGATGGTGTCTAAGACTTGGTCAAAAAATGGCAACGGAAAGTGATCTTTGAATGTTGCCATATTCAGTAGCCTAAAATCTATGCACACACTCCATTTATCTCCCTTTTTAGGCACAATAACTAAGGGGCTAACCCATTCGCTATCAGCAATGGGGTATATGAACCCAGCCTTGAGAAGCTGTTCAATTTCTTCCTTGACTACTTACTTTAGCTTTGGGTTCAAACGCTTCTGCAGTTGTCTTCGAGGCTTCATGGAGGGGTCGGTGTAAATCCTATGTTGGCATATCCTAGGATCTATTCTGGTTAATTTGGGATATGACCAAGTGAAGGCTTTTAACCATCTATTGATTACCTTTAGCAGTTCTTCTTTCTGTTGAGGAGCAAGCTTAACATTGATAATTATTGATTTTTCATTTTTTGGAACGTCTATTCCATACTAGTGGGAAATGGTTTCAGCTCGAGGGGCTTCTACTTAAATTTCTCAAGGATTTCCAACTTTCCCTAGTTGACATTTTCAAGGTTAAGACTTGGAAGTTGGCAGTGGACTTGCTCTAATGCATCTATGCTATTTATGTAAGCGCAAGTCAAACCCTCAGTTGGTTCCATGCATATGATGAACTGATTTCTTGATCAGTTGTCAGCCACTGGGTGCCTTCCTATTGTGTGGCTGATGTATACAGGCATCTTTGTATGTTGATCACTTGTGCACACTGATTGTATGTAAGCAATGTTAAACTTTGCACAAGCCATGACCTCTGCACACAATTACATCATGTATCATTGTATGTGATGCACAGAACTTTCTTCTTCTTGATCTTTCCAGATGTATTTTCCTTTGATATTTCTAGGGAAAGATCATGGATTCCTAGATGTGCATCGATGGTGCTTAGCCATGCTCTTCCCATTATGATTGGGAAGTCCCCCCTACCATTGTTTACCTGAATCACTAGGAAGTCAACTAGGTACGACCACCCACAAATAGTGGTAACAATGTCTTCCACCAGTCCCAATGGGACAGTGATGGACTGGTCGGCCAACTCTAGATGGATGTTGCCCTTTTTTAATGGAGGTAGGTTCCAGGCTTTGTACATTTCTTGAGAAATCAGGTTGACACCAAAACCTGAATCCAAAAGAGCCTTGCACAGCACATTTCCAACAATTTGTAAGTATATCAGAGGACTCCCAGGATCAAAGAATTTCTTAGGAAGGTGGCCAACTTTGATCCAGTCAATAATGCCATGTGTTAGCATGACCATATGCATTGAGTGTGGTGGTTGAGTTGAAGGAGGCTCCAAAGTTTTGATTGATACTAAGCCATCTAAGGAATCAACCGCTTGTGATTGCAATGGCTTGGTTGGTCTGTTGATTCTAAAGAAAGGTCTTTTCTTCATGTGGTTGTTGGAACCAACAGTAGGTTGAGAGTTAGCAGCCCTTGTGGCATTACGTTGCTGTGACTATGTAGGGATTTTACCTTGCATCGTTGGAGCAGGTGGTAGTTGAGCTATTGGTGGAAGAGATGTGGCTGGATGAGAAGGATGATATGCTTGCAGAATATCACCCCTAGAATAGGGAGTCCCATAATACTCGTTGATGAGTGGCTAGGTACCCCTACACTCAACCATACGAATACGAGCATTCACGCACGATTCGGTCGAACTCCGTGGATAGGCTAGTTGTGGTATCTAAATAGTTACACGTTGATTGCAGTTGTCACATACAGTTTAGTCCAAAGTGAGGTGTATGATGTGATCCTAAACTAGTGCTACTCCTAGAGACAATGGAATATAATCTTGATTCAACTAATGAGTAATAGGAAATGAAGTCTAAGCTAACCTAAGTGTGATGAGCACCCGTTCCTTAATCATCCGTACACATCTTGGACCTCGTGCATGACTACTACTGGGATTACCAAGCACAGNAAACTAAGTGAATGCTGCAATGACGAAGTAATCTTGATCTTTATTTCCGCTCATGTGCACATCCAAGTATGTCACACTCGAATAAAGGTGTCATACAATTACAAACATCACACTGTGGGCATGCATTGGGAAAATAATCTAACTTTTACGAAAAAAATGCAAGAGCTTCGCTACAACTAACTCCAAAGATTTCTAAATAAGGCGGAAGGCCCTCTTATTTATAGGCCAGGATAGGCGGCTGCATAAACGAGGCCACGTCGATGCAGGAAGGCTGTGTCAACGGGGTTGTGTCAACGCAGGAAGGTTGTGTCGACGGGGCTGCATTGACGTGGCCATGTATATGGGGCCCTGTATACGTGGCCTAGTCGACGCATCGACTATATAGCGCTTCATCATACCCCCACGACTGAGTAAAAACTCGTCCTCAAGTCAAAGAAGATGAGGAATAAGCTCAATTGAATACACAGTGGATGGGTATGGGATTATTAACTGACTAGAAATTTATTCATGCCGTAGTGGATATGACAAAATTGGGACATAAACACAAAATGACAAAATTTGTGGAACTCATGGGGTTCCCAGTAGTGGTGGCTCCTCCATGGGTGTCTTTCCTTTGTTATGTGTGCCAATCTTCTGAGATTGATACCATTGAAGAAGCACTTGACATTTCTCCTCTTCTATTTGTGGATTATGAGTCATCCATGCTGATATTCCAATGTTTGATGGAGTCGGCTCTTTTCATGGACACGGCAACTACGGGAACACTTGATTGGCCTTGACATGCCATGCCACAAATACTCATCATTCTTCTTTGAAACACCACAAAATTTCGAGCTTAGTACTTCTTCAACAAGAAACAGGTCCCTGGGACCCACAAACGACCACAGCTACATCAGATACTAAACATGGCAACTTCGGAGATCAGATGCTTAATTTTCACTAAGTATGCAGTCTTAGCGTATACACCCAGCATATACGCCCAAGTGTACATTCCCAACGTATACGCTCAAATTCTCAGCATATACGTCCAGCGTGTACACTCAAGTTCACAGCGTACATGCCCAGCGTACATGCCTCACATGTACGCTTAGCAGGTACAACAGACGTATACGCCCGGCAATAAAATCCCCGGAGACGGCATGGAAACAGCACTACAAAGCAAGAATTGACACAAGGCAGCAACTATCAGCGTATACACCCAGCACACCAACGTATACGCCCAGCATCCACCAGCGTATACGCCCAGTGTATACGCCAGCGTCCATGACATCTACGCCCAACAAGTTCGCATACGCCCAGCACCTCCAACGTATACGCCCAGTCTATACGCCCAAAGTCTACGCTCGCTAGACATGGCGTATATGCCCAGCGTATACGCCCAGCAAATGTAATAGATTGTACACTTGTAAATCTTACGCTTTTGCACCCGATCAACGTGCCATGTGTCTCCCAACTCGAGTCTAACGTCAAAACCTGTATAAAAGCCTAAATTTTTACAAGATTCAGGACAGTTGGCAAAATTTCTAGAGCACACCAGAGAGCAGAGATGCTGCGAACCAGAGCACAAAATCTTTTACGCTGGACAACCCTGTACGCTAAGCATACAGCCTCTACACTATGCCTACAGTGTGAACCAGCCACAATCATCCTTGCATCCACCGAGGCTTTTCGTTCGCCTTGTGTTCCAGTCACAACTACGTTAGACTGGTGCACTGTACTTTCATTCTGTAATGCCATTGTTACATTTTCTTCCCAAAATCGTTTACAGTTTGCATTAATTGTTGCATGTATTCTGTTTTCGCTCGTTTACGTTTACGCTCTGTTCGCATCAGTTACGCTGTTTACGCTCTGATTTACGACTGTTACGCCGTTCACGTATAACCTAGCGTATTGCACTTCAGTGTACGTTCAGGGAAATCCTTGTTTGATCCGCGTGCGGACCACCCAAGGTACCCTGCCTTCGTTCATTCCAGCTCGCTCTCAGGCGAAGGTAGGGTCTTCTATGCGTGTCCTGTGATCCCACGGTCTCTATTTCCTTCCAGCCGAAGACCGATGATTTCGAATGGTACAGAAATTGGCGCTAGAAGGAGGGCCCCTGCCTAAAACCTTACTCGCAAGCTTCCTAGCGTTTACGCTACTCATTTTAAAACCCAGTCTGCAAACTATCCAACGTATACGCTGCTTAGCGTCTACGCTGTTCAGTTCAAACCCTTCCATCCACGAGTCTCCCAGCGTCTACGCTGTTTGCCACACGAGGACTCTGTAAGATCCCGAGCGTCTACGCTACCGAGTATATGCTACACGCTTTACGCTGCAGATTTTCCTTACACCATACACAAGACTGCTAAAGTTTACGCTGCACATTTTAAGCCGTAGATACTGCCCTCTATTTACGCTATGTTCTTTACACCGTAGACCTCCTCTACGCTACACACTAACTTTGTCCCTCCTGTTTTGTTTACGCAGCACTGTTTCTTTACGCCGCAGACTTCGTTTACGCTGTTGTCCAGTTTATGCTGCATTCTATACGCCATAACCCTATTTACGCCCCACATTTACGCTGTATACGCTGCTCAGCGTATACGTTGTACTCTTTACGTAGTAGACTCGTCTACACTGACTCTATACGCTATCACTATACGCCAGTCGTTGAAGCGTATACGTTGTACGCTGCACTCAGCACACTGACTTCACACCTCTACATTATGTCACATCCTCAACTTATCATCATGAACCCCGCAAACACTACCGCTACAACCACTCAAGCCACTGACATGGTAGGCACCATGGCTGCCCAACAACCCATCATTCCACAATTGGTAGTACAACCCACAGCGGGGTCCCACTGGTCCCTAAGGTTGCAAGGGAGAAACCCAACCTTTAACATTATAACCCAAGACCAGTACAATTTCATATGTGTGAAGATACAAGCTGGTCTGGCCGTAGATCGAGCCAAAATAGAGGTAAAGAGGCAATTATGAACTCTTCTACAGGGGGGGACGTGAGTTCATCCCTTCCCCGTACAATATAATCCCTGTTCCAGAGCAGTACTCAGAGCTCATCACACAACTTCTCCTGCAAAGGCACCAGTCGTTGGATCAGCCTGTAGTAGATCTCCAACCGGAAGAGGAGGACGAGTTCACTACCCAATCCGAACACGAAGACTCCTATCACATCCTTAGCCCACAAACACACATCAACCCCATGTTTCATCCAGGCACAGGGGAAGTCATGCCTCTCCAAACCCTCAGGTTCACCCAGGCGCAAGCACCTCTGCCAGAAACATCAACGATGGTTCATGTTCCTCCTCCAAGTGACTCGCAAATCAACGCACTCCCTCTCGCTATCATCCCGGCTGCAGCTACTAGCCCATCCTCGCAAGCACCACCCCCACACAATAACATGGGAGCAACCTTCTCACCTCAAGTGATAGGAATGCCACATGTGATACCGGCATCCACGTCCACCCACTACATCCCCCACATCCAAACGCATGGACCCTCTTCCACCTCCGTAACCCAACAAGGAGTTCCCCCACGAAACGTAGCTAGACAATGGGCAATAATGGGTGTCCAGTGACATCAACCCCCTCACCACAACATGCCCCTTCACACGACTCCACCAGCCAACATTCCCCAAGTA
>MNCI01005191.1:70935-81029 GCA_015680685.1 Gnetum montanum | reverse complement strand
GTAAAGAGGCAATACGAACTCTTCTATAGGGGGGGACGCAAGTTCATCCCTTCCCCGTATGATATAATCCCTGTTCCAGAGCAGTACTTAGAGCTCATCACACAACTCCTCCTGCAAAGGAGCCATTCGTTGGATCAGCCTGTAGTAGATCTCCAACCGGAAGAGGAGGACAAGTTCGCTGCCCAATCCGAACACGAAGACTCCTATCACATCCTTAGCCCACAAACACACATCAACCCCATGTTCCATCTGGGCACAGGAGAAATCATGCTCCTCCAACCCCTCAGGTTCACCCACGCATAAGTGCCTCCACCAGAAACATCCGCATTTGCTCACATTCCTCCTCCAAGCGACCTGCAATTCAGCACACTCCCTCTTGCTATCATCCCCGCTGTAGCAGCAGGCCCATCCTCACAAGCACCACCCCCTCACAATAACATGGGAGCAACCTTCTCACCTTGAGTGATTGGGATGTCACACGTGATACCAGCATCTAAGTCCGCTCACTATATCCCCCACATCCAAATGCACGGGGCCCCTTCCACCACTGTAACCCAACAGGGAGTTCCTCCACAAAATATGATCGGGCAATGGGCAGCGATGGGTGTGCCATCACATCAACCCTCTCACCACAACGTGCCACCCCATATGATTCCGCCGGCCAACATTCCTCAAGTACAACCGCAACCACCGCAACAACAACCCCTCATTTACAATGTGCCATCCCTAGTGCCACCTACCATAAACGTGCCACAAGTACAACCGTCGACTGCACAGCTTTCAGCCTTTCAACCTACCATCCAACAATCCAACCTGTACAATGTACCATAACCTCAAGCCGTTATGTCACCTAGTGCCCAAGACTGGGTAGATGCTAAAAAATTGATGCAAGAACTAACTGACGAGGTCAAGCGCCTCAAAACGGCTACCAACAGAGAGCTGAAGGTAGTGGACTTCTACCACGATGACCCCATCAGCCCTTCCGTCCCACCTCTAACCTTGCCCAAAGGCATATCATTTCCCACACTAACTAAATATAATGGAGAAACAGACCCCAATGCACATCTTATAACGTTTAGGTTAGAATGCGCATTACTCCAGGTGTGGCCACATGCTATTTTGCGAGTGTTCCCTATGTCCCTTGCCAGGAGAGCACTCGATTGGTATCAGGCCCTACCGAGGAATTCTATATTTTCCTTGGAAGAGTTGTTGCATCAGTTCATGACCAGGTTCAAATATAACTTGAAACCTGAGGTGACATTGGATAGCCTTATACAGGTTAAACAAGCGCCGCTCGAACTTGTACAAAAATTCATTCAGAGGTGGAGTGCCACTCTCAATGAGCTACACGAGCCAATCCACTAAACATATATGCTCACAATTCTAAAGGGGGCTATTAATGACTTCTTCAAATCCAAATTATACTATCTTAATGCGCGTAACCTTAACCAAGCTTTTGTACAAATTAAAAATATAGAGGAGGTGGCTCAAAATAGCCACGATCCTGCATACCTAGCCTTTAAAAATCAACATAGTAAAAAGGACAAAGAAAAGGCTAAGGTAACTATAGCGGCAATAGCGGAAACGCAACAACAAAACAAACCGCTAGTAGCCCCTACTAACTATACTAGACCTACTCCTGCAACTGCACTAGAATCATCATCATCGCAGAACCCAATACAAAATCGTACAAGAAACTTTGAGAGGAAAGAACCCTACCAATATACGTCACTACCTATGAAGCCATCCCAGCTATTCGATCAACTACTGAAAGCTGGATTAATGAAACATAAACAGTTATCCCCCGCAGCCATCCAGAGACATGATCGGTTCTGTCAACTCGTCCAGAACCCAAGCCTAGCAACGCCGAATGAGCCTCCAGTGCCCAAAGGTTTTAGAATGGATCGCTTCTGTGACTATCACCAACACAATGAGCACAGCATGGATTACTGTTTCACACTGAAGCAGGACATACAACAAATGATCGATGAAGGCCAAATCACCTTTGACGAGGCCAACCCGGTCCAACCATAGAACCAGGCTATGGGGGTGTATAAAGACCCTCTGAACACCAAAGAGGTGTCGTACGTTATCAATACAATCTGCTTTGATGATGAACCCAAGACACCTAACATTAACACTGTCTACTCTGAACACGAAAAACAAACACCTAACAAACCATTTGCAGTCCAAGTTCCTCCCATCCCATCCACATCCTTGCCTCAACCACCGCGCGCCCCGCAGCAACCATATGTTGTCCGAATGCCCCCGGCCGTAGCAACATCTAACACCCCGACATACAAGAAACCATACATGGCACGTGTACCTCCCGCTGTCACTCCCTCAAATTTATCAACCCCTCCTACTTGACCTACCCCTTTCGTAGTCCGAGTACCACCTGCAGTCGCAACAGCGGAGGTCCAACCTTCGCCCAAACCAACCCCATACGTCGTTAGGATGCCTAGAAGTCCTAATGTTTACCAAGCCTCCACCTCACAAATGCAAGGTAGACCTAGTCCTTACGTCATTAGGGTGTTTAGCCCATCTTCTGTCCAACCACATCCGACTATCCAATCGCAACCTCACCCAGCTCCATATGTGGTAACAATCCCAAAGCAACCCGAGGCTCCCAGACCGGTACCACCTCCGCGCCACACACAAGAACGCTTAGCGGATAGGCTTACGCGTGAACGCGTGGAGAAGGAGCGTCAACGGTTAGCCGTAGGGCCACCTAAACCCACTCCACTCAACGTCGTACCCATGACACCACCCAACAGTCAACCAAACACAGGTAATGAGGGTGAACCATCAAAAAAAATTGATACGTCTAAAACAATGGCTCCGAGCAAAAACGACAGGCCAACAAAGCATGAAATAAAACTGTTGGGGCCAATGGACCCAGTCACCAATGATGCAAACGCGCCCAACAGTAGAGATTTGGCAATGGCTTTAACACAAGTCACACAAGCACTCAAACAAAAGAACACTTCGCTAAGCTTGTATGACTTAGTTCTTACATCCCAAACGCATCGTGAAGCTTTGGTACGCATGTTAATGTCCATCCCAGTAAGCAAGGACTTGCCCCCAAATGAACCCTCCATTCATGCGATAATGAACTCGCCCCAAGGGGCAACTTCCAAACCACTAAGCTTCCACAACGATAACATTAAGGTGGATAAGAAAATAGGGGAGATAATAATAGCCCTAATGTTCATAATGATACGCATAAATCAGTTCAAGATACATAAGGTCCATGTAGACGATGGAGCTACCACAAACGTAGTACCATACCACATCGTTGAACAACTAGGGCTAACTAAGTTAATCAAATAAACCACAACTACATGTTTAAAATCATTCAGTGGGTCATGTGTGATGGTCAAAGGCATAGTGACCTTAGACTTCATAGCAGGGGACCAGTTTCCCACGTCTGCCGACTTCGTAGTGGTCGATGAAATGCCAGGATTCAACCTAATATTAGGAAGACCCTAGTTAGCCTAATTGAAAGCGGTCTCATCCCCTATACACCAAGAGATTCACCTACCTTATGAAGGTGGTGAAATCATAATCTATGGGGAGGCTGCTACTCCCATCATTTCATCGTACATGGACATGGACCAAGGCTCAGAGGTCAAGCTTGAAGAGCCTAAATAACAAAACGTAAGTAGACAACAACCGGTAGGCGTCAATCCTTTAAACACAGAACAAAATTCACCCAAAATAGAAACAGAAACACCTGCGCCTGACATTGTACATATGCCTTCTCAATTAGAAACTAACACAAGACTCGCCACAAATACTGAAACATCTAAAAACACTGACACGGAAGCCACCCCCTCAGACGTCCCTTGGGCTGAATTACCATTCAACGTGATCAACGAAGGGGATGTTGAATATAGAATCATACCAGCTGATACATCGCCTAACGTAAAAATAAAAAGAATCAAAAAACTATTAAAATAATACCATCCCAAATAGTCTGAAACAACATTAAACTATAGCCTGTCTGAAACGACATTAAACTATAATCCATCCGAAATGACGCTAAACTACAACATGTCTGAAATGACGTTAAACTATCATGTCCACAACGACATAAAACTAGCCACGATCAGAAATGGTTGGTCAACTAGGAAATACACCCATGTTATTCGAAATGTTCCTTGTTTACGACTCGGGCCCGAAATGGCCTTAAACTATGCATCTGGCCCAAAACAGCCTTAAACTAGCGCGAATCTGGCCCGAAATGGCCTTAAACTAGATCACACACTTATACTTTATTTCCCTCTTTCGTTTATCATTACACTCTGATTTATCATCACATCCGTGCATTACTCTCAAGAAAAAATAAAAAAACAACCAAAACATTTTACATTACCGAGACATGTTTGCAATTAAACTCGAAATCAAAAAAAAATTCATACATGAAATAATATACAAGTACAAGAGTTAACTAGTTTCATTCATCTTAATTTACAATTCCATAAATTTGAGTCAGAGTAGTTTCATAACAACACAAAATGATAAAACTAAAAAACTAAGCATCCCGGACAGGAGGATCGTCCCCTTTAGATCCACCAGCATCACGGGCCCCCGCTCCATTGGGGCCAGCTTCTTGGGCATCGTCACCGCCTTCATCCTGAAAATACAAAAGGAGACAATCAATGTAAGAATAAGAGAACGCCAAAATTTCAAACATTATTTAGCAAATCAATTTTATAATGAAAAAATGCTTACCATAGGAGATCCCCCCAAGCCAAATTCCAGCCGATGAAGGATTTCCTCTTCCAAGACACTTGTCCAATCTGTCTCATCAAGGCCTAGGTCAACATCTGCCAAGGCCTTTCCCTTGTCAACAGCCGACTAGGTAGAACGTTTCAGAGGAAATTCACCCACAGACACTTCCCCAGAAGTGGTCGTAATCACCCTTGTAGGCGAATCCATCTCAACAGTTGTGTTTTGAGTGAAGGTATCAAAAGCAAAACGTAAACCCAAACCCTCCACAAACATTTCCAGTTGCCGTTTTTCAACGGACACTTCCTTTAACGACTTCTTGTAATGGTGTTTGTGGTTCTTTTCATCCTGACCCCACTTGCGTACCTTGGAAGCGAAAGCTTTCCAATCTTGACATTTGAGGTTCAAGAGATCTATTTGGGCTTTACATTCTGTCATTCTCCGAGTCAGCGACGCATGACGATTTAGTAGATTCCAATATCTGGTATACGTAACCTCGAACGTTCGCCAAGAGCAATCACCGCTTAGTTTAGTAGCAGTGAACTCGTACCGAGCCTTAAGATCGTCATGTTCAATTGACAATTCAAAAACTTCCTTTTCCTTTGCTTGGACCTGCAGCCACAATTGTTTGATGAAACGCCTACAAGTCCATAGTGACTTGGCATTCTGTACTAGGCCTTCCGCCACCTCATCATAAACAGGCCTTGGCACCTGCTCAACTTCTGGGGATAACGTGGGCAAACTTTCTATGCTGATTGTCTCAGAGGGATCCCACCTTAACTTGGCAACTATGCATATGAAAAGATCAAACGTTAAGACAAAAAAAACAGGGTGTGACACTCTAAAATGGCAAACGATTTAAAAACGTTATACCTATTTCGGGGTGGACCTCCTGAATTCGTTCAACAACTTCTTCTACGATTCCAACCACAAAATCCATCTTACTTGACATTTCCGTCCAAGTAAATGATTCATAAGTGCAAGATGAACTAACCTCTGCGGTCCTCTCAGGGGGAACTGTCTTCATGGGTACGTCTAAGCGCACCGTCCTGGTTTCGCTGCCTTCGTCTGGAAGAAATGAAAACATGAAAATAAAAGACCATAGAAATGACAACTAACGAAGCAATATAAAATAAAATAAAAAGAAAACATACCGTGCTCCTTGTCACCTCCTGGGGGATCCCCTAAGTCCAGCTTTCCCTTAAGAAAGTTGCTGAACATTTGGTCGACACCACCCTGATCATCCAACGGCTCAGTTTCTGTGGTGTTTTCCTTTAACTCCTCTGTTCCTCCTCCCTAATCCTTCTCCACATTTTCCTCTTCATTATTCCGCTCCATGTTGGTCTTCTCCTCCTCAGTAATAGTTTCTAACACTTGCTTCCTCACTTCTCAAATCAAGCCAAAGACATCAGTGACATGTAAGCGATTGAAGAAAAAAATTATGAACAAAACAAAAACAATAAAACAATAAGCTAGTGAAGTCTACTTACTAGGCATCTTAAATCGTATGCACTTCACTCATGGCTTGCTCACATTAGAGACTTACTCAATTGTATGTTCGTGCCTTTTCAACTTCGATTTGGCTTGGCCAACGGTCTCTTTGATAACCCGCTCGACTCTTCTCGTAGTGTAAGGCACATCATCTGGCTCTAATCCCAAACTGTCGCATGTGTGGATTGATGTACCAGAAGACCCCCCTGTTGTAACAAACACGAATTCATCAATGCCCTTAGGAGCATCTTGGGACTTGGCTGTTTCGAACAAGTGGTTGATCCACGGGCGGGATAGTTGACCCCGATCCCGTAGAACAAACTTGTTGTCTACGCGGATTACCAGAAACTCAGCGAAGCGACGAAGGTAACCGGCAAAGAAGGCAAAGGTGAAGTGGGATTACGCTTCGACATTCGAACACAATCACACTATCTCCTTGTGCATGCCCGACCACAAAAATTGGGCCCAATTATAGCACATTCCGGTTTCCAGGATAGTTCGCATGACGCGTACAACCTCAACCCCAAGACTCCGTACCTGAGAAAGGGATTTGGGGAACACCCGCGCCCTAAACAAGGGATATAATTCATTCACCTCCACAACCTTAGATTTCCCCTGCATTGGGAATCCCTTGGCACCCTTGGCCAGGCCCAACCAGTCCTCCAATTCACGCACCGTTTGGAGCTCTTTATGAGCCCTGTCTAAAACTACACTTATGCCATCTGTCGGTACCCCAAATAAGTTTGAAAAGAATTCAGGCGACAGATGGAAAACTACCTTAACACCCTTAATCCGAGTGCTGTAGTAGGAGACAGACTCATTAAAAGAATCCACGATCCCAATCATTTCCGTTATTGATACATCAGGACTCGGGATCGTGAAGAGCTCCATGAGGCCGGCATTATCTAAGCAACGAACAGTGGACAGTGGAGCATGTGCACGTAACCACTTTTGGGCCTTACTGACCTCTCCAAACTTCATCGACAATGTAGTCTCAGTTCAGCCCGTCATAACCGGGTCCCCGCCAGGAGGTACATCAACTGCAAATACATTCCAAAATTATCACATCAGCATAACGCCCGAAAGTTGAACAAATACGTTAGCACATCCAAAAGACATTGTCATTCACCTCCCGTAGTGGACTTGGATGTGCTGCCTGAACCGGAGTCATGGGGGAAGACTGGTCCCTTATCTGACCAATCTTCATGCAGCCATCCACAAGCTTGGCACATCACGAATGCTCTAGAGAACTGCATATGAAAATGAACGATCGCACCCTTCGTTTGACCCAATACAGTTCCACGAAGGGTGGGACCCACCATAAAAGCCTCTAGAGTGGTGCGAGCAAGAGCCAGTCCTTCATCTTCAACGCACATCCTGTCCGGGTTAACCTTAGGCCTACAAACAAACAGATGTCAAAACAGAAGCAAATACCAAATAGCGAAGAGAAACTATAAACTTAAATGGTCCTACCTATCCACCTGGTACACGATGCCAGGGGGATTCTGGAACAATGTGTGCACGTGTGCAGCTATGAATAGAGTGTTGTTGAGGTAGTCAAGCCCTCGCAGCAATTATGCCCACATGCGCGCTAACGGGCGTGTAGACCTGGGCCCGCGGGTAGAACCATCCTCGTTCACAAACAGCCCCTCGTCAATGTCCTCTATGAAGACCATGACACCCTCCACGGCTCCCGGCAGCATTGCCTCAAGCACGCTTCGTGCCACGACTTTACTTAGGTTCAACCAGATAGCCACTTCAAAGTTGTCTAGCATGAAGACCAGGAATTCACACGCACCTTCTCTGAACCAGACCCCGTTTTTGTCCACAGTTAGATCCGGGGTAGGCTCATTAGCCTCAATGGGGCCAAACAATGTTAGCACCCCAACAAGCTCAACAACGAGGAGAAAAGGCTTACTATCCCTGCAAGCAATCAGGATGCCACAATAAATCAGCCATGCATCAAAACGACCTGAAAAGCAAAAGTTCACATCGTAGACCAACACTTAGAAAAAATTTTTTGCTAACTATTTATGCTCAGCGTATACGCTGCTTAACCCAACATATACGTTATTAAAAACTATTTATGCTCAACGTATACGCTGCCTAGCCCGGTGTGTACGCTGACAACGAACTGTTTACGCGGTCGGCCGAACTGTTTATGCTCAGCGTATACGCGCTAGAAACCCTCAGCGTATACGCCGTAGGAGCCTCCAACGTAAATGGTCTACGCTAGACACTGAACAAATAGTTTACGCCAAAAACATGAAAAATAAGTCTATGCTATACCACGCTTGAAAAGGATCAACTCTTCACGCTCAGCTTATACGCTGTAGAAACCCTCAGCGTATAGGCCGTCACAGCGTAGATCGTCTACGCTGATGAAACAGAAACCTACGCTGATAAAACAAAACTTCGTGCATAGAAAACTTATTACACCATAGTTTAGGTTGACACAATCATCTACACTGTGTACAAAGAAAGTGTTTACGCTGTGCACTGATAAAACGGATCACGCTATGACAGTCTACGCTATCGAGACTTTACGTTGTGAATTTACGCTCGGCGTATACGCCGAAAACCCTCTACGCTAACTCCTTATGCTCGGCATATACGCCGAAATATTTTACACTAACTCTCTACGCTCGGCGTATACGCCGAAGCCCTCTACGAGACTGTCTACGCTACGAAACATGCACAAGCCAAAATAACAAATAGAGGCGAGATCAGAGCCTACCTGCATGACGATCCAAGCCACGATGGAATCCTTGGCCTGGGCAAGCATTGCAGCATGGCTTCGCTCTCCTCTGCGAAGGTCAAGTTAGGACCCTTCCTCCCCTACCCTTCCACTTCCTTACCTTTGTCCATCTTGGCGTCTACGCTGGAATTGACAGCTTACACTGAGGGTTAAAACTCTGTACGCCTACACTTCACGTTCTATGCTCGGCATCCACACTGGGGTTCAGTCGTCAGCATCTATGCTGAGGTCTAGTCGTTGGCGTCTAAGCTCAGGGTCTCACAAGTTTACGCTTACACCAGGGTTTCGCAACTTACGCTTACACTGGGAAGTTTACGCTCGAAGTTTATGCTCTGATTTTCGCTCAGAGGTTTACGCTCAGAATGCAGTATGACAAATGATGCCCCCCCCCCTTTATATAGTGCTCCTCCGTCACTGCTGCCACCACTTACGCCGCCACCTCCCAGTTTGCTACTTTTTGCTACTTTTTCCCTTTTTACTTATTTTTTGCCAAAATTTGCTTAAAAATAATAAAAAACTATATACATCTGAAATAAAACAAAATTACTACATCCCACTTCCCCTGTGAACCCCATTTCACGCGTTTACGCCGAACGTTCTAACGTAAATTGCCATGACGGCCCAGTATGGCCTTAAACTGCCATGACGGCCCTGTACGGCCTTAAACTACCACATACGAACTCACCATGGCCCAGTATGGCCTTAAACTGCCATGACGACCCGGTACGGCCTTAAACTGCCACATACGAACCCCCTACGACCCGGTACGGCCTTAAACTGCCATGAGTCCCAGTGTGCCGATAATCCACCATCGTGTATGTACACATAATTTAAAATTACCAAAGAACGTAGAACGATACCCATTAGCTCATTCAGCTCTCTGTTTATTGGCAGGAGCAAGCTCGATGGATTGTCAGCATTTAACCGCACCATTAATCATTGAAGGACCATATGGCAAAATTGTAAGAGACATCAACATAAATCTCATCCACTTAAGTTCATCAACGGACGATGCAGTCATAGCCTCAACACAGCAAACGATAGACAACTACAAAGGTATGACAAAACCTCTTGACATAGAAGCCAAAAATCTCACCGAAGACCCATTGAC
>MNCI01005191.1:48356-70425 GCA_015680685.1 Gnetum montanum | reverse complement strand
ATGACATTCATCTTTAGCGATTACATGTTACACTCGCTCAACAACTACGTGGACGACATTGTGGTTAAGTCAAAAACATCAAAACAACATATACAAGATCTTGACCTAGTATTAAAATGTTGTTTAAAGTATGAATTAAGACTCAACCCAAAAAAATGTGTCTTCGGCGTCAAGACAGGAAAAATGCTCAGATTTATAGCCTCAGAAGCAGGGATACGAGTAGACCCCGACAAGGTTAAGGCCATAACAAACCTAAAACCACCAGGCAACCTTACCGAACTTCGAGGTCTACAAGGTAGATTACAATTTATCAGGCACTTCATAGAAAAACTGACAGACAAACTAAAACCTATGAACCACCTATTACACAAAAACGTCCATTTTGAATGGACTCCACAGTGCCAAGAAGCATTTGATAACATTAAAACGACACTTGCACGATTACCCACAGTTTATCCACCTCAAAATGATAAACTATTTTACATCTACCTCACTACTTCAGATTCGTCAATCGCATCTATGCTTTGCCAGAAACAAGATGACGGAACCGAAGTCCCTGTATATTACTTAAGCCATGCATTAGTTGCCCACGAGAAAAAGAATAACGACGTGGAGAGGTCCTGTTTAGCTTTGGTCTTTTCTTTGAGAAAATGGCGATGCTACCTCTTCCATAACCAAGTTAATATAATTTGCAAGGATAATGTGCTCAGGGCCATCACAGGAAACATTTACGAAACGAGTCGAATAGCCCGCTGGAAAGCTATGATAGCTGAATTTGACCTACACTACATAGCGCAATCATCAGATAAAGGTCAAGCCATAGCAAGTCAAATGGCCACATCACCAATGCACGATCAAGCGATAATAGAGCCAGAATTCCCGGATGAGAATATAAGCGCAATAGACACAGTGCCCAATGACTATTATGCCATTCTAAACTTTGATGGAGCATCCACCTCTCGAGGGGGAAGTGCAGCCGCTGTCATCACCTATCCCTCCGGGGAAATCCGACCCTTTGCTTATCGTTTCAACTTTCATTGTACCAACAACATAGCAGACTATGAAGGTCTCCTTAGAGGTCTCACGGTAGCATTGGCTTTAGACATCACATGGCTTGTAGTCAGAGGAGACTCATAACTGGTCTTAAACCAAATCACAGATGTTTATACATGCAAAGCCCAACATTTACAACCATACTGTGACTTGGCAAAACATTTAATAAGGCGATTTGAAAACATCGATGTGCAACATGTTTCTAGAAACGATAACACTGTTGCAGACGCGTTAGCCACATTAGCGTTAAACATATCGCCGGACATGTTCCATGCATTACCAAGCTTTGTGATCAGTTGTGTTGAACCAATAACTGATACTCTTGACACATTGCCAATCGCATCTGTTAGTATAGCACACCCGATAGAATGGTATGATGACATGAAAGAGTACCTTCTACACAGCGAAACACAACGACATCTAACAAATGCACAAAAGGATGCAGTACGAAAACGTTCTAAGCAGTATACCTTGGTAGGGAACACATTGTGTTGTAGATCCTACCAAGGCATATTGCTAACATGCGTTGGTAGTACCGATGCCCAAACCATTGTTGAACAAGTACATGAAGGGCTATGCGGAGGACACATAGCACCAAAAGCCATGGCAACAAAAATAAGACGCTTAGGCTACTATTAGCCACACATGGAATATGACTGTCTCTCCAAGGTTAAAACATGTAGTACTTGCCAAAAACATAGCAATGTAATCCATGTTCCACCGAATGAGTTGCATACGGCACAAATCACGTGGTCCTTTCAAAAGTGGGGATTGGACCTCATCGGCCCAATAACACCCTCATCTTCTGCAGGGCATAGTTTCATCATAACCACAACCGAATATTTCACAAAGTGGGTAGAAGCCGCTCCCCTTCGCAAAACTACATCTAAACACGTGTGCAATTTCATTCTCAAAAATATTGTAACCTACTTTGGCATTCCCATGATAATCATCACTGACAATAGGCCACAATTTAGCAATGCTGAGACCAAAACCTTTTGTGAAAATCTAGGGATCAAACACTCGTTTTCATCCCCTTACTATCCGCAAAGCAATGGGCAAGCAGAGGCAACAAACAAAACCATCATTACAATACTCAAAAAGATGCTTACCCAAAGCAAGCGAAGATGGCACGAACAATTGGTATACGCATTGTGGGCATACCGTACTACACATCGAACTTCAACAGGTAAGACGCCATATAGTCTTGTTTACAATTCAGAAGCTGTTTTACCTCTGGAATTCCAGATACCATCTTTAAGGATCACACTTTCCGGACTCCTCGACGAAGGACAAAATAATGATCTACGCATCATAGACCTAGACTCGATGGAGGAGGAATGCATACGTGCACTCGATCAGATCGAATGGTACCAAAAACAACAACAGCAGCGACATTGGCATGAGATTCATAAGCGCCCTATCAAAGAAGGTGACCTTGTACTTAAAGTCGTTCAAGAACACCCAGACAAATTCTCAGCCAACTGGGAAGGGCCTTACTTGGTCACCAAAGCATTTGACAACGGAGCATTTAAGCTAGCTGATATGGAAGGGAATGAGCTTACCAATCCAACCAATCACTTGTTTCTAAAACCGTTCTACATTTGAGTACATGCGAGTCCTGGGATCACGACTTTAAACTGATACCACAGAACAGTCCTGGATTATGAATTAAAACTGATACCATAGCTCATCCCGGGATCATGATGATAAACTAATACCACACTATGTCCGCAATGATGATAAACTAGTGCTTGTCCAGCATGACAGTAAACTGCCACAGTCACACTCGCCAGAGTCCGCTAAGACTATAAACTAGTTTTCCTCTTTATGGTTCGCTAAGACTAGAAACTGGCAATGCAACGTCCACCACGACGCTAAACGGGCAATGTCCAATGGGTTATGACATAAAACTAACCCATGATAGTCCGCCAAGACTATAAACTGGTAAGTTCATCTCTGGTTCCTCAATCTGCCACCACATTCAAACTTCATCACTGCATCGCTCGCCATCAGACGATCCTACCAACGCTGCTGCCATTCATATACAGTGCCTGAAATCTCCTTCAGCATCTTTGTTCCATCTATAGCTGTGTAAGTCTAAGCTCGCTTATTCACTCATGGTTTTCTTGTCTCCTTGGAGTTATGTTTGCAGGATGACACCCAGAGGTTTTTGCACAAGAATGCACTTCGTGACAAGCAGCAAGATGGGACAATGTTCACAAGCACACATGGCAAGACTAAATCAAACCATTCGTTAGTACATCCCCATCTCCCGATACACTCTCTATCTATTCACCGACACACTCTACTCAGCCACACCTTTGATACGCCAAGTACATTCAAAACTTTGAGCACGCTGTTGCATACTGTAACACTTTAAAGCGGTTGCAACACACAACATAGCACTTGAGCATGAGTACAAAACCAAAACAAAGCTTCTTCCAAAAAAAACGCAAGACCCTTGGCACTTCCCATACTCATGTCAAAAACAGTTAAAAACATCCAGTTGCATGGCTTTGGCTCTCCGCCAATAGGTTCCCCTAAACAAAGGACCCTGTTCCTCCAAAGAATGCAACGCATCATCACGTGGCTTTGGCCTTGCCAACAAGTCCTCTTGGACACTAAACAAGAGTCTTGTTTCATCAAAGAACGCATATTGCATGTTTGGATTCCGAGTCTGCTAAATAATGGCTATTGATAAGGACCAGCATGCCACACACCAGAGCATCCCCTTCACCAAGCACAATCCCTTAGGCAATTACTAGTCCCCACAATCCCCATTCTCCTATCAGCTACAAATTTCACTTTCCCAATCCCATGTACTACTAAACACGGGGCGATGATGTCTAGTCAAGTGGCAATGGACAAAGTCTCTATCAAGTTGTTTGTGGTGTTTTGCACTTCTTTGTCGACATTTCTCGGGTTGATTCCTCCAAGCATCAACAAAGAGAGGCCAATGAAACACCACAAAATTTTGAGCTTAGTACTTCTCCAACAAAAAACAGGTCCCTAGGACCCACAGACGACCACGGCTACATCGGATACTAAATATGGCAACTTCGGAGATCAAATGCTTAATTTTCACTAAGTATGCAGTCTCAACGTATAAACCTAAGTGTACATTACTAGCGTATACGCTCAAATTCTCAGCGTATACGCCCAGCATGTACGCTCAAGTTCATAGCGTACACGCCCAGCATACACGCCTCACATGTACGCTCAGCAGGTACAACAGATGTATACACCCAACAATAAAATCCCCGAAGACGGCATGGAAACAGCACTGCAAAGCAAGAATTGGCATAAGGCAGCAACTATCAGCGTATACGCCCAGCACACCAACGTATACGCCCAGCATCCACCAACGTATACGCCCAGTGTATACGCCAGCGTCCACGACATCTACGCCCAAGTTCGCATACACCCAGCACCTCCAGCGTATACGCCCAGTGTATACGCCAGCGTCCATAACATCTACACCCAAGTTCGCATACGCCCAGCACCTCCAGCGTATACGCCCAGTGTATACGCCCAGAGTCTACGCTCACCAGACACGGCGTATACGCCCAACATATACGCCCAACAAATGTAATATATTGTACACTTGTAAATCTTATGCTTTTGCACTCGGTCAACGCACCAAGTGTCTCCCAACCCGAGTCTAACGTCAAAACCTGTATAAAAGCCTGAATTTTTACGAGATTCAGGACAGTTGGCAAAATTTCTATAGCACACCAGAGAGTAGAGTTATTTGAAAAGAGTTCAATGATTTCATACCTTACTAATTACCTTTAATAAATGTTGAATTCCTTACTTAGTGTGATTGTAGAGTTAAAAATTTTTTAAGGAAGTTGCCCTAAAAGTTTAATGTCGAACCTAGTTTTGAGGAACGTTTGATAAAATAATAACAAAGGAAAGAATAGATTTGGCAATGAAATACTTGGAGGGTATAAGATAATGTGGTGGCGTGCAACAAGTACAAATTACAAAAGTCATGCAAGTGGGTCCTCCCCAAAGCAGGTTCCAACCTATATGCCCTTGCGTAACCACACCTCAAGATGTCCGTAGGCACTAGAAGGGTTAAATGTAATGTATACCGATGCAACAAAGCACACACATGTTGATACCACCGTGATGAGATATGAATTCAATGCTATACAAGACACGAGTCACAAATACATGAACAGTGAGATGGAATGAATCGAAGAAGGGATTGCAGAGATTGGGACGTGAGGTAACTGACTTAGGGCACAATGAATCCTACGTGTAAAGCATGATTAAGGTGTCATTAACCCATCATTCCAAGATTAGGGCCAAGTCCATTCCTCTGATCAGTGACATTGCATCGTTTCATCCAATGATGGACAACCGTAAGAGAACCATGACAGCAAGGCGTACAATCACTTGGCATTTTGTGCAAGGGAGGAGTGACTTGGAACTTCTTTGAGGCATATTTTTTTTTGTTTGGCCGCTTTGGCACACTTTCTTCTCCCTCTCTTCTCTCTCTCTCTCTATCTCTTTTTGTTTTTTTTTTATTATTTGGTGCCTTTAATACTCTTACTCCCATTTTTCATTAGATCGACAAGGATCTTAGTACAACTAAGCTGCATGATAGCACCTACAAATGTTACCAAAAAGAATCCACAAGTTCCCTTGATGTCACATCCTAGTCATTCCCTCTTAGTCCATCATTCTTCACTCTGGGCATAATGACCACAAAATTAATTTTAAGTTTCAACAAATGTCAAGAATATCACTGTACCCTCGAATAGAACCTCTTATTTGTAGAATGGATGAGTGGGTGTAATGGGCTCACTATACAAATAATTGATCACTCGAGACTCGATAACATAGAACACACCTCAACCAACGATCCACATGAGTGTTTTCTTCATAGACGATATTACTTATAAAAAACGTAATAGGACAAAAACACAAAAAGATAAAAAAGATAAAATAAGAAATTTGAAAAATTGAAAAACTGAAAAACAAAAATTAAAAAATTAAAGAAAATGAAAAATATTTATTAATCATGCTTGTCATTAGAATGGGGGTATCCCCCGTAACTAAATGGTTGAGGACAACAAGGATTAATAAATGAAAGATGAGGATCCTTGCATGTTGGAAGTATTGGGACTTGGCCATACTTAGCCCATCGGGGTTCACACACTTGATTATAGTAAGCATAGTGGGGCAATTTATAAGAAGTGGTTAATTTCTAAGGACTTGACCCACTATGGTACTTGTGATCGTAAGATGGTATGCAAGGATCAACATGTCTCCCCATGTGGCAAAATTCATTGGGCCCCATGGTTGTTGGAGTATTGAGTGGTGGCCTTCATAAGGTAACATGAGGCGTTGGGTTCGAAGAGGAAGATGCATCACAATGTTGGATTTGTGCTGAGTTGGCGGATGCAATGGTTTCTGAACTGTGGTGTCCCTTTCGATGGTCACGTCTAAAGAAGGGACGTCTTCGATGTTGTGAAGGACCTCCACTACTGTTGACAGTAGTAGCACAAGTAACATTTGTGGGTTGGTATTGTGGTGCAAAATCTTCTAGGATAACTGGCGAAGATGTAGAAGGGGGTGAAGTATGAGAATATTGAGGTTGAGGAGAAGTGTAAGGCACATGAGGTGGTGATCTTGTTGGAGAGGACATGGGTGGATAGTACTCAAGAGAATGATAACGATGAGGTGATGTAGAGGATGCTGATCTTGTTGGAGAAACAGGGTGTTGAACATAATAAGCATTTGGTGCTGCAGCATACAAAGGGTATGGTCTAGTTGGCGGTGGCCTCCCCCAAGATTGAGGTTTTTGCCACTGTGGTTGGACATAGTATTTTTGTACGAACTCTGGATGTAACATTCCTCCCCAATGCTCATGTAAATGTGACAAGATTGGACATTGACCTTTAGGGTGATCGTACAAGCAAATATTACATTAATACATATGATTGGCAGTTGAGTTCTTATCCTTATTCTCTTCAACCCTTCTTTCTAATCGTCGCGTGGTGTCCTGTTCTGTTCTCGATTTGGCATAGTTTTTCCTCTAATAATGTTGGCATATTATCCACATGTTTCATGTATCCAATCTATCATCTTATTAATCTTTTCCTCAATTTCATCTAGTGATTGTAGGATTGGCAAAGATGATTCCACCTCCTTGAAGTGAGTTGATTTCTCCTCTTCATGATCATGGACCCTTGTTAAGTTAAGATTTTGGTCCTGTTGAGAACTTTCAACATTCTCCCATTTGGCTCTTTCTCCTTCTTCATTTGTTATCCACTTAATAAGCTCTTGGAGTTTATGGGTTCATAACTCATATAGTTGACCTTGGGCGTACATCCCTAGAGTCTCCCTTGTTTCATTACGGAGCCCATCTATGATATGGTACACTAGCCTTTCCTCAGAGAACCCATGGCCTAGGCAATCGTTTAACAGTGCATAATATCTTTCTAAGGCCATGTTCAAGGGTTCATGTTACACTTGTTTCCATTTTTGGATTTTTCTCCCAAAGCTAACACTCTCGCATAGGTTTGATATATTTCATTGAAAATTTCTACCATTGTTGGCCAACGTCGAATTGATTTTGATTTTAACAACCTATACCATACTTTTGCTTGGCCAACGAGTGTCAGAGGAAAGAGCTTAAGTTTTTGCCACCCATTATCAATATTGTTCCATGTACAAGCATCATAGAAGGCTTGTGAATGTTGTTGCGGATTTGAATCATAGCCTCCTGAAAACTTGGGAAAGTTGTTTAAATCAAGCACGGGTAGACAACTTTCCTTATGATGCCTGCGGGCTATTCAAACAGCCTCTTGTATTTCCATTAAGCTTGTAGTGGCCAGTAGGGGTTCACCATCATCGGGTAAGTTATGGTTTCATGTGTTGGGATGATGTTGTCTTTGTTTATGTTTATAAGAAACTCCCACCTCGGGTTGCGTACTCCAATCTTCATTGTCATAATATTCGTTAGTTCTCCAATGAATTGCCTCACTAGATGTGGCATTATTATAGTCTTGTAGGAGAGACATGGTTGTAAATTTTTGTGTGATTTAATTATAGTTACTATGATTATTTTTCTGAAAGATATATCGTTAAGGCCTTGTTACAGCTGTCTTGTATGATGTAACTAATCTAAATAACTAGCACCATCCCAGGAAACGGCGCCAATGATGAGCGGCTATGTACCCCTACACTCAACCATACGAATACGAACATTCATGCATAATCTGGTCGAACTCCATGGACAGGCTAGTTGTGGTATCTAAATAGTTACACGTTGATCGTAGTTCGCTGTCTTCCCACCTGGACTAGTATTTTCTTTGTCACGTATGGTTTAGTCTAGAGTGAGGCGTATGATGTGATCCTAAACTAGTGCTACTCCTAGAGACAATGGAACATAATCTTGATTAAACTAATGAGTAATAGGAAATGAAGTCTAAGCTAACCTAAGTGCGATGAGCATCCGTTCCTTAATCATCCATACACATCTTGGACCTCATGNAATTAAAACTAAGTGAATGCTACAATGATGAAGTAATCTCGATCTTTATTTCTGGTCATGTGCACATCCAAGTACGTCACACTCGAATAAAAGTGTTGTACAATTACAAACATCACACTGCGGGCATGCACTGGGAAAATAATCTAACTTCTATGGAAACAAAATGCAAGAGCTTCGCTACAACTAACTCAAAATATTTCTAAATGAGGCGGAAGGCCCTCTTATTTATAAGCTGGGATAGGCGGCTATGTAAATGGGGCCACATCGACCCAGGAAGGCTGTGTCGATGGGGCTGCGTCAACGCGACCGCGTATACGGGGCCCAGTATACACGGCCTAGTTGACGCATCAACTATATAGCACTTCATCACTCGCGGGCTTGGTAGTGAGGTTGAGGAGTGATGTGACCAGTAAAGTCATGTGTGGAGATTGGCTACTGCACATAATATCCATACAGGTCAGTATGCTAGTAAGGATACCGTTGCTTTGGTGGTGGCATTCCCCATGATTGTGGGTGCTACCACTATTGATATTGTTCAATCGGTTGTGGTGGAGTTCCACTTGGATAATACATTAAGGGTTGCTGGAACTGTCTTAGGTTACCTTGGGGGTACAACAACCTTTGAGGTGCTTGCCATTTGTTCAATCGTGGGTTGAGTGCATACACCCCAGACTCTTGTAGGTGTGAGATTACAAGGCAACACCCCTTAGGATGGTCATATTGACATATTTCACATCCACTATCATTATCTATTTCCAACTCCACAACCTCTACAATGATGGAAACTTTACCCTTACCCTTGCTACATGCATGCTTAGCTTCTCTCTTTTTTCCTTTCTCACTACCTTGCTCTCTAGACTCCTCTAATATTTTAAGAACAGTTTGAAATCTATTATCTAGGGAATTCCACATTTGGTCTACCTTTGCCAAAACTTCTGATGTCATCTTTTGGATAGGCAAAGTTTTCCTATTCACCATCTCTTCGAGTGGTGACTCTTCTTCATCCTCACAAAATCTTACTCCCCTCTTCCAGAGGAAAGGATCTCAATTATACTCTTCCACACTTTCTCTCTTCCGTAGCTCACCTTCTACCTTAGCAACTTGCTCCAAGAGTCTTTGAATTTGATGGGACCTAAGCTTAGATAGTCTTCCTTGGGCATAAGTCCCAAGGGTTCTCGTTTCATGCCTAAGCCCATCCACGAGATAGCACAGTTGATCCCTTTGTGAATAACCATGGCCAGGACAACGATGTAATAGTGCATAGTATTAGCCCATGGCAGCATCCAAGGGTTCATGTCCTTCTTGTTTCCAACCTTGGATTTGCTTTCGCAAGTTAGACACTCAGGAGTATGTTTGGCACTTGTCATTAAATAGTTCTAACATAGTACTCCACCTACGAATGGATTCTAGTTCTAAAGACCGATACTAGCTTTTCGCTTCTTTAACTAGTGTCCGTGGAAACAACTTAAGTTTTTGCCATTCATTCTCTATATTTTGTAAGGCACACGCATCATGGAATGCTTGTAAGTGATTTTGAGGATCAGCGTTGTATCCCCCTTCAAATCATGGGATATTGTTCATATCTAATCTTTTAATCCTACTATCTTTCTGGTGCCTTCTTGGAATTCTAACAACCTCAGTTATGTCTAACATACTTTGAGTAGCGAGTAGGGGTTCATCGTGATCATCTTGTCCATGACGTCTATGATTCCTATGTTGTTTCCTACTCTCCCTTCTTCTATGTTGTGACTCTCTAGAGTGCCCTCATCCCCTTTGCTAGTTGTTTCATCTATGACTTCCACTTTGCCTACCTATATCCCCATGGTCCTTTTCTTTATGACTGCATCTAGATACTGAAGGAGATGATGAAGGTGAAAAAGAAGGAGAACCATCACCATGACAGTGTCTACTACCTTCTCTTCTACAGTCTCGACCCCAATCACGATTGTGATCAGAGTGTCCACTTTTATCATGAGTTCGTGTCCCTTTTTTGGACCCTTTGTGCCCATGGGTATCAGAAGCTGGGTTATAAATAGTGAAATGAAGCATCTGATACACAACCCCTTGGCCAAAGTCAAGGGGAGGAAAATCATTGTGCGGGTGACTACTTGAGGTAGGTTCACCACCCTTATTTTCGCTTAAGACATGTGGGACATCCTGGAACCACTTACCCTTCAAAGACTTATTATGTCTCTCCTGTTGCAAGTCCCTTTGATGTTGTGCCTCTGTGAGATGGTATTCTCTCGAGTCATGGTCTTACACAATGTATTTTGCATGTAAGTGTAGCATGCCAATTCGTGTGAGAGCATGAAGAAGCATGCTTAGGACTGAACAATCAAGAGGTAACACTATGTTACCTTCTAAGTCTCGCCAACGCAGTTGTTCATCTTGATAGAGGATAAAGGTGAAGTCTGGTATATACTCATCAGGATGAATATATAACACTCGAACTTGTTGAGCGACTGGCGAATCAATGTCATATGTATTACATTGCCAATTGTTTCCTGTTTTAGACCTAGGCAGTGAGGCGCTTTTGTACGAAGAAGAAGCCATACTTATCTATTTAGTGTGCAATGCATTCTTGTTTATTATTTTCTCAACCAACCTTAAGGGTTCATTCCAATGATGTGAATGATTTCCTATGTTCTAGTTAGCGGACAAACAACTAAGTCCCCAACAACGGCGCCAATGATGAGCAGCAAGGTACCCCTATGCTCAACCATATGAATACAAGCATTTCATGCATGATCCAGTCAAATTCCAAGGACTAAGTGCCTATGCACCTTTGTGGAACAAGGATAGGTTGGTTGATCGTTATCTTCCCAAACTTACTTGTATGTCACGATTGTATGGTTAAGTAGGTTTGAGGCATATGATTTTTATAGCTTTTATGTTTTTATGTCCTACTGCTAATAAGGGAGAAGAGAGAGAGATAACTAAGTGACTAATTTAACTTAACTACTGATTAACTAGGCTTTAAACTAATCTTAACACTAGTATCCATTCTCACTTTCCGTACACATCCAGAACTAGCGCAACATTACTGGGATTACCAAATGCTAATCGTTACTGGATTGCTAAGTGTTACATGCATGCTCAAAGTGATCGTACTATGTGTGCTAATAACAGAAATGTAAAGTGCATAAAATAAAATAAATGTAGAAGAAAATAAAATAAAGGAAATGAGTAAGAAAACAAATCTCAAGTGTTGCAAGGATGAATCCAAGAGCTCGTCTTTACTACCGTACACAAGGTGTGCTCAGATACACAATGCTCAAATAAAGATCCATCCACACTTAGACCTCCTGCTACAGGCACTTGGAAATACTCTAACTTGACTCCTAAAAGGCTTCCCTTGAAAGACTTCCTTCCAAGACTTCCTCTCCAAATTGTGCACCTAGGCACTATATTTATAGGCTTGGGAGCAACTACTCTAATAATTAGAAAAACTACCACTCTAATTTTAGAGAAATTGCCATCCTAATTTTAGAGAAACTACCACTCTAATTTTAGAGAAACTACCACCTTAATTTTAGAGAAATTTCCACTCTAATAATTAGAATAACTCGCTAGAGTAACCGCTCTCATCAGAAAGCAACCAATAAAAGAGCTACCACCATTAGGCACATAAACTACATCAAGCTCCTTCAATTTTTTATTTTTTATTTTTGTCATACAGAGTCATGTAAATAGTCTGTTAGGCATGTATAGTTGAATCTACCTTCCAATTCTATAATGGATTCCATCCTCATTTTGTTTTAACTCAAGGACTAGTTTCCAGTCAATCGTGGGGGTATGATAAATCCAAATTTTGTTATATTGCAACATCATAGCAATAATGTCATTAACATGATGTTGCTTCTCATGCTACATCATTGTTGATACAATGTCTTGGGATATGTGCATCCCTATAAATATGACACTTGGACACACGATCCAATAACCTTTTATTTAGTACTTAGCAAAACTCTTGCAATTTTTTTTTGTCCTTAGGAATAGGGGAGTGAATGTCCACAATGTGATGTGTCATAGTTGAATGGTGTTTTTGTTTGAGTAAGTTGTACTTGGGCACAAGTTGTGACGATAATAAAGATTGAGACTATTTTCCATCGTTGCAACTTTCCTTAGTTTACTATTTTACTAACCTAATACTTTACTTTTCAAGCACTTTATTCTTACTTGCATGTTATTAGAGCGGAATGAGTATGAATAATTTCGAGTGCTTAAGTGTAATCATTTGGCAGTCCTAGTAGTGGTTTCACTTGATTCACTTAGTAGTGAAATCACTTGGCAACCCAGTAATGCTTACATGAGCCCAAGGCGTGTATGCTGAATTAGGAACATATACTCATCACTATAGGCTAGAATAGATTTATGTTTCCGTTATTAGTTAGAATTAGCATTGAACTCTACTTTCACTATGTCTACATTTAGGAGCATAACTACTCCTATAATATCATTTAACATACGCCTCACTACAAGCTAAACCATACACTTAGACTTTAGTAGCTTGAAGTGGGAACATAGCGATAATGAGCTTAACTCAATTACTAGCATATTAACATTGTCCATCCATGGATTATGATCAAGTCACGCATGAACACTTGTGACTTGTATGGTTGAGTGTTGGATGCTCCACTGCTCATCAATATAGGCTAGAAGCCTCTTTCCAAGTAATCCATCTATTATCCATATGAAGAGAAGAAACTGTACATAATGTAGATGAATTTATAGTCCAAGATCCTTTATTAAAATGAATTTACCATGGGCTAATTTTCTCAAGCATATTTTTCTAAAGTTGTAATATGTTTGTAATTTCAATACTTACTAAGCTTATACCATGTCTTCCAATTTTTTTAAAAAACCAAATAACTAGGAATAGATATGACTTGAGGAAAATGAAAATAATGAAAAAAAATATTAGAAGACCAACTAGTGTCATATTTAGGTTTTCTTTTCATAAGTTTATTCCTCAAAAGGAGCATCCAAAAATCATCTTCATCAATGTAATTTACAATCTATTCTACTGAGAGAAAAATACCCTAGTTATAATAATTAATAAGGCTAAGTCCTTAATCATTCTTGCTACTAGTGTAAATATCGCAAGCAAATCTAGAAAAGCCTTTTGTATATAGCTTACCAAACCAAGAAACCTATGAATAATACAATTAATCCTATGATACAAGTTTTTGCAGGAGTCCAACAATTGGAGTAATAAATATGAGTAGACTAAAGCATCTATGTAATAACTAAAAATTTGTTAGTGAGGGTGAGCTTTTTCTCTTTTCCCTTATCAAGTTTCTTTTTAAGTGTATCAACCACATGATTCTACAAAATATTTAGATTAGGCTTAAAAGAAAAAGTGATTTTTAAAATTTTGAAAATAGAATGTATATTTGTTTTAAGATTTTCCCATACTTGAGAGGAACCCACTTATCAATATTGTCATTACAATAAATAATAAATTTTTGACAATTGATATGATGGCTACATAACATGCAATATTCCTCTACTATGGCTAATAAAGTATTGGTATGTTGTAGAGAATTGTTAATCACCAAATTGCAATTTACAGAGATAAGCAATAATGCAATTATATTCAATCTTGTCATAAGCTTTAACATAATCTAGTTTAATAAAAGCAATGTCTTGGTTAGTATTAGAAACCCATTGCATTCCCTCATAAGTTGCAATAACATTATTTAAGTTATGGCTACCTTTAATAAAACCTATCTACTTAGGTTTGATGATACCTTCTATAATATTCTAGGGGTGTTGGAACCTAAAATAATTGAAACATACACACATCTCAAGATTTATAGAAGGTTATAATCTTCTATAATATTTTGAATTTAGCAAGCCATGTATTTTTAAAAATTTTTACAAATGTTATTAATAATACTTATAGGCCTCAAATTACCAAGATATTAAAGATCTCTATAACGAACCACTTCTCCTTGAGTTTTTGTGTTAACGATTGTAATAATCTTTTTGTGTGTTTGTGTGCAAGTTTTGTTGACAAGTTGTGTGTGTGCTTGGTTGGGACTATGGTAAAAATGGCTAATTGAAATAGTAATAAATTTGTTGAACAAATTTTTATATGTATTATTATTAAATGTTTAAATACTTTATGCATAAAAATATGGTTTAAAATACATGTTGGGAATGTTTTAAAATAATAATAATAAATAATATATGGGAAAACAAAATATTTTCCATTCTATTTTAACAAAGATGGTGAGAAAGAAAGAAAAAATAGAGGAAAATACTATAAAGTATGCCTCAAGAGCTAAAACAGGTATGTTGAGATGCAAAAGAATGCTCATATTGAGGAACTTGACCTATGAATCAAGTTGGAGGAACCTGACCCATGAATCAAGGATATTGTGTGCAAATACTGTAGCTTTTATTTTATTTTTATTTTATTTTATCTAAATGTGATGCATTGCTCTTTTTAGTATACAATAGTAGAGTATAAGTACCCTCTCCATGGTTGTAGAAAGGTCATGTGATAACCTTTTTAAGGCTTGTAAAACAATGGGAAAATTCACATCGCTGATGACCTGAAAAAAAAAGGTGCCTTATTTGATTATATATTTTGAATTGCCCTAATCATGAATCTATTTTTTTTAAAAAAATACTTGCATATTATGACAATTTTGAATGATAAAGAGATAGATATTATGCTAGAATGTATTGTAATTATTAAGAGGAATTGAACCTAAGATCTAGCAAAATTTGAATTCTGAAATATCAAAAATTGTTGATTTAGGAATTGAACCTACAAGTTATGAATATACATATTTTATTGATTTTTTTTATATTAATCATGAAGAGAATTGAACTCATGACTCATTGCTGAAAAAAAGGATAGAGAAATTTAAAAAGAAGAAAAGAATACAAACAATTCCCAAGAAGTCAGTTACAAGAAACCATCCATTATCCCTTATTCCACCTACAAATAGGGAGAGGAGGAGATGAAAAAAAAACACAAGGCAAAGGTAGCTAAGTAGAATAAAAAAAATAGATATAGCAATAGGAAGTGTGGTTGGGAAGGGAGAGAAGATTGTGGCTACTATAGAAGATAGCAAGGAGAAAGTGCTACATAGTAATCAAATATTCTGATAATTCCTCCTAGTAAGCAAGATATCGAAGCATGGAGGTAAAATGATCCATATCTGTTATGTTTGATAATGGCCAGCAAGGGCTAATTTTCTCAAATTTCTCTCTTCTTGCTTGCCTAACCACCTTCACAATGCTTGTACAAAATTATCAAGATTGTTGTTGTAAGCTTAGTTTGTTGAAACCTTTATTACTTTTTTTCTAGATCTCTCTAGCCATCCTTTACACTCTCACACCTAAATGAGTTGGATGAGAATTATTTCTATAACAATTTAGAAACACCCATAACGATTTGGGGCATTTTTGGCAAAAGATTACCAAAAGGGACCAAGAATCCTTGATATGAGGATTGGTATCTGATGAGTGGCGAGGTACCCCTACACTCAACCATACGAATATGAGCATTTCACGTGTGATCTGGTCGAACTCCAAGGACTAAGTGCTTACACACCATAATGGAACACTCAGGGTTAATCAATCATTGTCTTTTCAAACTTACTTATATTGTTATGGATGTATGGTTAAGTAAGCTTGAGGTACATGATTTTTATAACTTTTATCTTTTTAATGTCTTATGCTAATAGGGAAAGGTAAGGAGAACTAACTGACTAACTTTCATTAACTATTCACTAACTAAGTTCTAATTGTCCTAACACCAGTATCCGTTCCCACTTGCTGCACACATCCTGAACCAGTGCAACGCTGCTGGGATTACCAAACGCTACTCATTACTAGGTTACCAAGTGCTACACACATGCTTGAAGCGGTCATACTAAGTGTACTTAACTAGGAGAGTCAAGGGTTGAGAGAGAGATTAATTAACTAGGAAAGCATTTAAACATTCAACAATAATTAATTACTATTTAGCTTAGTCCACATGTTGCAAGGTTTATCATAAAGTTCATCTTTATTGCCGTACAAAAATGTGTGCTCAGGTACAATTTTTTTGAATAAAGATCCGTTCACTTTAAGACTCCTACTATGGGCACATGGAAATTATTCTAACTTTGGAATGGTAAAATTGTAAGAGTTTACCTAAGGGTCTAAGTCTAAGTGTCTAGAACAGGCAAAGCCACCTCTTATTTATAGAAATTGCGGCAGGCCGCAATATTGCAGCTCATCATACCCCCATGACTGAATGAAAACTTGTACTCGAGTTCCTTACAAAATATTAGGAAGGTATGGAATTATTGACTTGAATGACACTAATGGTGAATGGGGTGACACGCGAATGGATCATCATTACAATACATGGAAATATTAGTGTTCATGACCACAAGAGTGAACACTATACACATTTGACATCCAGCCTTATTTGGTAGCTGAGGGAGAAGAGAGAAGAGAGAGAGAGAAAAGAAGTCTGTTGCTACTGACGCCAAGATTGCGCTTTCCATTGGTCATCCATAAGCGCACCATCAATCCTATTCCTTGCATAACTGCTCCAGCACTAGTCCATTCTTAGTGTTCCCTCTAGATCCAATCCATTATTGTATGATTGCCATATGCACACACAACACAGTCTTATATTAGCAAGGATAAATGAATCACAATGCAGTTGATACCTTGCCTCGATGTAAGGTCCATTGGCTGAGTTCTGATATGGCTAATGTGGATTTTGGAGATATAACACTAGTGACTACCCAAGGTGTAGGGGTTAAGAGAAAATCGAAAAAATTGGACCAAGACCCCCATGACTAAGAGCAATCCTCCAGTAGCGATAGAATGGAAAAAGATAAGGAATAAGAAAGATGGAGAAAAAGAAACAATGGAAACACCGATAAAATGGATGTCAAGGATGGAAATGAACAAAATAAATGTTGATTGTGAAAGTTTTTAAGGGAAAGAAATTAACTGATGCACCAAATAGGAATGCCAGTGGGTCCTCTCCAAAGCAGACTGATGCCCCTAATGCCTTGATAATCCCATATTCAAAGAGTTTGTGGGCTCTAGAAATGCCATTTGGAAGCAAGAGTTAAAGTCTTAACCACAAGAATTTAGACAAAAAGAAAACAATGCATCAACCAAATAATAGACTATTGATACAACTAGCAACGAGGTGAAAAATGGAGAAAGAATGATGGAAAGAAGAGAATGGAATGGAGTCTCAAGAACAAGGTGGTGTACAGCCCCTTATGTATTAATGGTTAATGTGACTTAGTAAATCTCATTCCAAATCCAACCTCAAACAATCCACATCTAGTGACTTCGCATTAATACACTTGGCCAATCCATCCACCCGAAGTAACAAGAATGCTTCCGCCAAAAAGTCACCACCATTCCGAGGAAATGAGAAGGAAAAAGTAGGAAGCGAGAAAGGGCCTTAGTTAGAGGGAACATGTTTGTTTAGTTCCATAACCAATGCTTGTAGCCCAAATGATTATTTCTTCTAAGGGGATGTGCTTTAAAGTCTCACCCTTATTTTTTTTTTTTTTTTGCGTAAGAACCACACCATGCAAAGACTTATTATTTTTATTAGCTCACCTTCTTGATAATGGAGCAACGTCGGAATGGTAAGGAAAACTCAAGAAGAAAACATCCAAGCACCCAAGAGAATGGCCAGCACAAATGCATCAAATCCCCTTGAAGTCACACCCTTTTCAATCCTTGAGTCCTTCCTTAGTTTGAGAAATGCCCAGTCACCAATTCGTTGATAGTTCTATTATTTAAAGAAATGGACTGTGCAGTTCCAAGCCCAGAGACACCATAGAAATTCATGGATGCATGGATGACGTGGACTCATTGCTTATATCAAAAGAACCATACCTTAGTATCAACATCATAGCTTAAA
This sequence comes from Gnetum montanum, assembly GCA_015680685.1. Classification (NCBI taxonomy): domain Eukaryota; kingdom Viridiplantae; phylum Streptophyta; class Gnetopsida; order Gnetales; family Gnetaceae; genus Gnetum; species Gnetum montanum. Next base: position 51,949 of record MNCI01005191.1, on the reverse strand, counting down.
GGTAAAAACCAAACATTAGCAATTAATATAATACAATTCATACCATCATCAGGAGCACTTATTAGGTGACAAACCTAACAAAATAAAAAACCACACAAAGAAAGAAAAGAGTATAAACAATATTGCAAAATAAAAACAAAAAAAAAGTTAAAGAAATTTGTAAAACAAAAACTTGAAAAGGAAATAAGGGCCTTAATTGATTAGCAGAGGTGGCCATCTCCCCCATGACTAAATTAATAGAGGGAGATCCAAAATAATGAGCAAGGTCATCCCTTCTCAGAGGTATTATGTGCATAGGCCGTTCCAAGTTCATGAAAGGGTTTGGCTCATTGCACATTGACTAGTAATCTCTTATTAAGATTTCTATCTAACTTTTTAGGAGTTTCCAACTTCCCCCAATTGATATTTCCTAGGTTAAGGTTTGGAAGTTGGCAACACTCTTGCTCTAGTGCATCTATGCTCTCAACGCGAGTGTAAGTTATTCCCTCAGTTAGTTCCATGGACATTGGTGAGTTGCTCTCTTAATTAGCTATCAACCACTGGGTGTCTTCTTGTTGTGTGGTTACTACATACAGGCACTTTTGATGTTAATTTCTGGTGCACACCTATTGCATGCAGGCAATGTTGAACATTCCTGTATGCCATCACACCTTGTATCATTGTATGTGATGTATGGAACCTTCTTCTTCTCGATCTTCCCAAAAGTGTTTTTCTTAGATATTTCCAAGGAAATATCATGGATTCCTATGCATGCATTTATGGTACTTAGCCATGTCCTTCCCATGTGATGAGTGGCGAGGTACCCCTACACTCAACTATACAAATACGAGCATTACACGTGCGATCCGGTCGAACTCCGCAAATGGACTAGTTGTGCAATCTAGACAATTAGCATTAGGTCGTAGTTCGTTGTCTTCCCACCTGGACTAGTATTGGCTTTGTCATGTATGGTTTAGTCTAGAGTGAGGTGTGTGATGTGGTCCTAGGCTAATGCTACTCCTGAAGATGATGGAAGATAATATTAACTAAGCTAAGAGAGAAAGGGTGAGAGAGAATCTAAGCTAGCCTAAGTGTAATGAGCATCCGTTCCTCGATTATCCGTACACATCTTGGACTTTGTGCATGACTACCACTGGGATTACCAAGTGCAAATCCTAGGTACACTACTGGGTTACCAAGTAGTCACACTTAAATGCTCGTAATCAAGTTGTACTCATTCCGCGTTTAATAGGAGTTTAAGGGTGAGAGAGATTAACTAGGAAAGCAGTAAATAATAATTAAATCAATAATTAATTAAACTAAGTGAATGCTGCAATGATGAAGTAATCTCAATCTTTATTGCTGGTCATGTGCATGTCCAAGTACATCACACTCGAATAAAGGATGTCATACAATTACAATCACCACACTGCGGGCACACACTAGGAGGAAAAGGGTTGAGAGAAAGAACTAAAAACTAAACATTTAAACTTAGAACTAAAAACTAACTCCTAGAACAAGGAAAGTTGCCTCTGATTTATAGAAATTGAGGCAAGCCATGATATCGTGGTTAACTAAATGGCGACTCATCACCATGATTATTGGGAAGTTCCCCTTATCATTGTTTACTTGTATCACTAGGAAATCAGCTAGCTATGACCACCCACACACAGTGGTAATGCTTTCCTCCACTAGTCCCAAGGGAACAGTGATGGACTGGTCGGCCAACTCTAGGTGAATATTGCTCTTCTTAATGGAGGTAGGTTCCAGGCTTTATACATCTCTTGTGATATTAAGTTGACTCCGAAACCTAAGTCTAGAAGAGCTTTACATGGTTCATTCCTAGCAACTTGGAGATGGATTAGAGGGCTTTCGGGGTCAGAGAATTTCCCGGGAAGGTGGCCCTCCTTAATCCAGTCAGTAACAGCATGTGTTAACATAACTTTGTGGGTTGAGCTCGATTTTTCGTTTGAAGGGAGCTCTGAAGCCTTATTTGATGGAGAGGCATTCAGAGGCTTAACCGCTTGTGGTTGTGAGAGCTTGGTTGGACTGTTGGTTTTGAAGAAAGGTCTTCTTTTCATATAGTTGTTAGAACCAGCAATGGGTTGAAGATTCACAGCTCTCGTAGCATTGCATTGCTGTGGTTGAGTGGGGAGTTCCCCTTGCATTGCTGGAGCGGGTGGTAATGGAGCTATCAGTGTGAGAGTTGCGGATGGGTTTGGAGGATGGTATGTCTATGGGTTATCTCCCCTAGGAGAAGGAGTTCTGTAATACTCTCGAGCTTGGTAGTGATGTTGTGGTGTCACTTGACCAATAGAGTCACATGGAGAGATTAGTTGCTGCACGTAGTAGCCATATGGATCCGGTTGCCGGTAGGGATATTGTTGCCTTAGTGGTGGCATCCCCCATGAATGTGGGTATTGCCATTGTTGGTGTTGCTCAACAGGTTGTGGTGGAGTTCCACTTAGATAATACATTGAAGGTTGGTGGAACTGCCTTGGGTTACCTTGGGGATAAGGTAATCGTCAGGGTGCTTGCAGTTTGTTAAGTTGTGGGTTGAGTGCATACACCCGAGACTCTTGTAGATGTTAGATCACAGGGCAACATCCCTTAGGATGGTCGTATTAGCATATCTCACATCCACTGTTGATGAGTGGCGAGGTACCCCTACACTCAACCATACGAAACGAGCATAGCACGCGTGATCCGATCGAACTCCGCAGACTAAATGCCTATACGCCCCATGCAACACTTGGGGTTAATCATTCGTTGTCTTCCCAAACTTACTTGTAGTTGTCATGGTGTATGGTTAAGTAAGTCCGAGGTATATGATTTTTATGGTCTTTTATGGTTTTTCTCCTATGCTATCAAGGTGAAGGGTTGAGAGACTAACTAACTCTAACTAAGGACCTAATTCTAAGTTAACTAGCATCAGCATCCGTTCCCACTTACCGTACATACCCTGAACTATGCAACTGTGGCTACCAAACATTAATCGTTACTGGGATCACCACACGTAACACATGTGCTTGAAGTGGTCGTACTGAGGCACTTAACTAGCCTAAATGTGATGAGCAGCTGATTCCTTGACTAGTCGTACACATCCGTAGATGCTCGTAATCAAGTCGTACTCATCCCGCATTCTAAGAGATAAGGGTGAGAGAGACTAATCGCGATGAGCAGCCGATTCCTTGATTAGCCATACACATTCGTCAATGCTCATAATCAAGTTGTACTCATGCCGCGCTAATGCAGGTAATAAATAACATGTAATAAAACCTATTCCATGCACTACAAGGTTTATCCACAAAGATCATCTTTATTTTCGTACACAACTTGCGTTCAAGTACAAAGCTGTTCGAATAAAGATCCGTTCACTTGGGGACTCCTACTGTGGGCACATGGAAAATATTCTATCTCTAGAGTGATCAAACTACCAGAGTTTCCCTACTTTAAGCCTAGGATGGAAAATAAGGGGAGTGCCACCTCTTATATACAGATTTGGCGACAGACCGCGATATCGCATACGCGATATCCTAGGGGACGATGCGATATCACGTACACAATATCGCGGTGGCCACGATATTGCGTATGTGATATCACGGCTCATGCAA